>JAIUJO010000208.1:687500-907500 GCA_023846275.1 Vanilla planifolia
ATGATAAGAATACAACATTGAAACTGTTGCTCTTTAAAAAGGAATTCCTAATAATCATGAGTCATCATCCCACATTGACTACATTCTTGCCCTTGTTACACACTACTCAGCACAACTATCAATTGAATGGTCTAAAGAAGTGTTCCAATCACTACATTGCAAAATTTTTACCAAATGTGACAAGATGAGAAGCCCATTGAGCCATATCATTTAGATAAACGACACTTTGCAACAATGTTTCCATAGGTGAACCTTCAAATGGACCATTGGTAAGAGCCACTAATGATCGAGTGATCTGTGCAACCTGTGGAGGGTGTGATGACTGCCCAATGTCACATTCTTCAAATTTGCATACTCTTGCTTCCACATGGAGCTTGATGCAATAGAGGATAAGCAACAACTTATGTGCTTGTTCATGCTCCAAGGGAGAGAAAATGCTAAGCTAGAAACATGTATGTTGTTGGTCGCTAAATTACTGTGGCTTTGTAGTTGAACATCTCTTAGAAAAGAACACTTGGATCTTGCATTAAATAAGAACATAATGAAATGTGATTTGTGCTTCTAATTATAGAATCTTATCAGCCATCCTTTTTTTTATGTAAGTTATACCCAAGGATACAAGCTAAAGGCATGGTTGCATGGGTATAATGTGACCTGTCACTCCTTATGAAAGCATGGAATCATTGGTTTAAGACCTCACCCTTGTTTGGTGGTGAATGATTGCACCCTGTGCTATAGAATGGTTTGTTAAAGAATTGGGTGATGGTTCGAAATAGATGCAGCAAGGGGTGGATGCCATCAAGTGTTGTGGCATTAGGTAATAAGAATTGATGTTACAATGAAACAAGTAGATGCTCCTCACAAATCCAACTCCATGATCAATGGTGTAGAATAGTGACACCATGTTAAGCAAGGCTACCCAGTAAGTTTAAACTTATAAAGAATGGAGAAGATGGAACCTATGAAGATTCCCTTAGTAACGCAAAGTGAAACAGGACCAACCAGTGAGAAAATTGGGTAGCTTGAATCATAAACTATAGTCTACAGAGGTATCTTCAATGCCAAATTAGGATTAACTCCTCTACAAGGGGGAGCCATGGAAGTTGAGAGTCTCATTTGACTTGAAGTGTGCTTTGGCAAGAGGGAGGTCAATTACTAAGAATAAAAATTTTAATTTCTTGTAGAAATATTTTAAGAAAAAATTTTAAAATAAGTTTTAATAAACTTTAGCAAATCTCGAAGAGTGATGTTACATAAATTTTTATTTAATTTAAAAAATGTTAATATTTCTTTGAATTATAAATTTTAATAAAAATTATAAAAAAGAAAAACCAATAAGAATTAAAAATGTACTCTTACAATTATTAGGTGGTTCTATCAAAAAACAAAGCCTACAGCTACCCTCAACAAAAGCTAAAAAATAATAAATCCTCACTATAAGCCTTTCACAAAATGATAGGTATGAAAAACCCTCATAATAATAAAATAAAAGAAACATACTACTATGACCTTACAATGAAATAAAATGACAAAAAAGGAAAACTATTCATTGAAATAAAATGAAAATTGTTTGAAAAGACTTATGCTTGATTGAATCATTATTGTTGCTCAAGTATTTTAATTAAAGCGATTACAAATAAAGAAAATGGATGGCTTAGTAATTTGAGAAAAAAGGTTGAATTTTTTAGTTTGATGACTAAAGGATGTAGCAGTGGAAGGTATGATAACAACAGGCAACTAAGTGCTTGAATCTTGTGGCTTGAAAAGTTTCTTTAGATTGAATAAAAAATCAAGATTCTTTTTCGTTTAAAAATTCTCCTATTTGTAGACATCTTACAACTAAAAGAACTTACCAAACAAGAAAATTAGTGATTGCAATTTTCATCAACACACATTATTTTAATATAATTTTTTTTATTTAATTAAAACTTTTAAAGATTCAAAATAATGACTAAAAGAGCCATCACTGGTCATTCAATTGGTAGCCTTCACGACTACTCAATCATGAAATAGACATGATTGGATGTATGAAAACCAACTTGTGCTATTTAGAAATAAGATTTGATCATGACCATTAGATTTCAATCATAATCAAAAGGTTAGATGTGGATCTTACATAAGGAATAAGCAAGGACCATGCAATCATAAAATGGAATGCTAAAATAGAGGATATAATCAAGTATTATATAAAAGTAGATGAGATTAGGATTGTTCAATCACAAAATTACATGATTGAATAGCTCTAATTAGTCCTATAATTTGTAAGCATACTGCACAAAAAACTATTTAGTACCACTTTACAAAGCTGAACAAGGATGTTTTGTTTTTAAAGCTTTGCATAATCCTATTATGCAACTTATTCGAGGTAAGCCTTGGTTTCCCTAGGAGGTCATTACCACTATAGCAAATGATGCAATATACTTGACATGAGGATACAGGAGTGATAACCTAATTTTATACACACATTCATCTTTATTTAGGATTGGTTAGTCAACCCGTTAACTTTTTGAATGGTTCAGGGTTCATTGACCAAACCTAAATAAGTTACTAAAGTAGTCCCATTTATAGGATAGGTATGTTTGAAACTTTTCACTAATTAGTTAATACTATTATAACATAAGTTTTGTATTAAGCTAATTAAGATTTTTAATGAAATAATTATGCTAAAACGATGGTAATGATAGATAAAAAATATTGAAAACATGAAGTTTTTTCCAAAATAATTAATCTTAAATTAATTTGTGTGCCTTGTAATAAAATTTCAATTAAGCTAAACAATAAAATTAATTACTTATAATTAAATTCAAAGTGTATCTATTGGTGGCTTGCTACTGCAACCAAGATGGTTGTCATGGGATTTCAAATTTGCTCAACCTTTTCAACATTTATCATAAAACATGAGCATTGACTATCTAAAATTTAAAAATTCACTTAAACAAATTTATTAGAAATACTTAAGGTTTATTATCATTAAACAGTGTATCATAGATGGGGGTCAAAAATACAATTGAATCATACTATGGTGCTAGAAAAGCATTACCAACGAGTTAGGTTGCTTGGGAATGCAGCCCAGATTGGATAGTAAATTTCATATAAGGATAAATAATTATGAGAAAATGATAGCAAACAAGTACCACAAGGGAAAGATGAAAAAGACATTGAAAAAAGTGAAAAGGACCTTAAAAGGGTTAAGAGGGAAGCAGATTGGGGCCGACAGTGCATCTTGACTAGATGATGAAAGTCATTACATGGTTTGTTGCATGACTCGAGGAGTAGACTATCACGGGCCACACAATGATAAGTGAACGAGTAGATGTTTCCTATGGAGACATCATCATCGTGGTTGATCAGAATTCTTGTCCCATCAAAGCATGCCATGAATGCACTGCATGCATTGTCAATGGCCAGTGGATTCCCCATCTAAACAATCTTGAAACACAAACTAAAGAATTTGACATGGTTGCACGTCAACGGGTGAGTAAGCTCAAAAGAAACAAAGAAACTAATTTGTGGATTCTCGCTCAAGGAGTGAATCACCGAATGAGATAGATTTCTGTGAAGTATCCGAGTGAGAGAATGCTTATTGAGATCTAAATGATAGTGAACTATGCTTGAGTGGAGGCAAAGCTAGAATGAACTCTAGTGGATGCCCTAAGTGATACTAACATGCAAGTTATTCATCTGATTTGGGCTAAGGCAAAATTCTAATCAAACCATCTAGTGCTTGGTTTCCTTTGAATCTTCCCTCATGATTGTTGGAGCCACAGTTGGAGTTTTATCAGTTAATTCCAAATATTTGAGGCATTGGAGGCGTAATGCCCTCGACTTATTCTCAAACTTTAAATAATTAGAAAGGCTTTGCTTCTTTGAAAAGTTGAGCCAAGGAATATGGGATCCTAGTGGTTCACTTTTGAGAAGCAAAATTGGAAATATAGAATGAATTGGAGACCAAACTCCTATGTCAAACTATGTAATAACCTGGACCCTACAAAAGGTGTTGTTCAAGTAAGATAGCATAATGGTGGTCTTGGAAGTCCACATCTACTAAGAAGTGAGTAAAAACTCACTTGTCATATCAACTAGCACCAAACATTAATGACACTTAAGCATATGACCTACATTTAGTCATTAGTGCAATGCATCACCCCAATGAGTAAGAGAGTGCAATGGTGGTAGCATCCACTGGTGTGGTTCTTAATGTTAGTAGGAAATATTTAAATGAGAACTTTCAAGTCTGATGAGAGGAAATGAACCATGTGTAATGGTACTTGCACTTGGGCTAGCCAATCCTAGGAGATGAGGGAACCCATTGTAGGGTGCCTTTTTGCATTAGTTTTAAAGGGACCCAAGTCAAAATTCTCAAGGTAGAATGTTGTAGTCAATGGAAATGTGAAGTGATCCAGAGACATCAATGGAGGTAGGGTCAAGTAATTAGAAGAGCACCACATGTTGAGCATTAACTAATGAACCCCTTGCAACCCTTGAAATATTCAAATGGCTAAGTTCCTTCCAGCCTTGACTCACAACCACATCTGGTCTTCAAGTTGAACAACCTCTAGTTGTTGGAGTAATGTAGGCAAGGGAAGTTGAGAAAATGGATCATTTGCTTTGGGAAAAGGATTAGCCATAAGGGCTGGGCACGAATGCCAATGGACTATTAGAGCTACTTGTGCAATAAAAGTTGGTTTATGCATGCTAGTTGTGGGAGAAATTTGGAGCAAGCCTTATATGGGACCTTCTTTTGGCATTGAACAATCAACTCATAATTGGTATGGACATTAGGAATCAAACTATTTAATTAAAACAAGGTTTTGCAATGGTCCTTGAGGATTCTCACATAATGTTTTATCTACCTAGTGCTATGAATGTCAAAGGACGAAATTCAATGAAGCATGGGCATTTGATATGAGTAACTATGTCTCTCTTAAGCTAGACAAATGCCTCCTCATCCAAATAATGACATGCATGAGTGGACTAACATGATTCCCATTGTCCTTTTCTATGATCCAAAGAAACATTATCCAAGGGAAATGGGTTAACAAAATCAATGAGGCAAGAAAACCTTGTTGAGCTTCACTCTATTGTGACTCTCCAAAATGACTTGGGAGGTGTAGCATAACTAGGAGTCAACATGCTAACAGAATTGAAACTCCACTATTTTTGCTGTCATTTTACTTATTTCATGAAATGGAGGTGGGGCTTGAACCATCCTTTTAGCTACAAGTCTTGCCATGGTGTATCGATCTAGGTAGAAGACATGACAAAGTAGAGACTTTAGTTGGGGTAGCACATCTGTTGAAAGATAATATAGATGTCCAAATATGAATTCAATGATAATAGAAGTCTTATCTAGAATAAAATTGAAAAAAACTCATTTGATTTGGATTTCCAAGAAAAATATAAATTATAAAAGTGTTTTTTATTGATCCTTTAGGCTTTCAAAACTTTGAGCTAAAGATGTCTGAGAAGTTACCATACGGATAGCTAGCTTGTGGTAACTAGGCATTCATAGCAGCAATACTTTTTGATCCTTTGATGTTGGTACCTCTTGTTATTGTGAAGTAGAATTCACCAAGTGTTGGATTGTTCACCTACCAATAGGGAACTAAGTTAGGTTTAGATTGTCATGAGATAGGTAATTTTCACCGTATTGAGGAATGTCTTGTAATAATAATTCAACCAAGTATGAGTGGAACCATTGATGCACATAATTGATCATCATGCTTAGATGAAAAGATAGTGATGTAAAGCCATTCTTTGCAAGATTTTGACTAAATTCTCTTAACTCATAGTTCATGCTATGATATAATACATAGGCCTATTGTTCACCTATTGTCTAATAACATAGGCTTTGCATGCCAATGACACACAACCATGAGCTCACCTAGTGTCAAGGAAAGTTGGATGACAGAGATACCGTAATAAATGATAGTTAAGTATGAACATAGAATCCTTGCAATTGACTTAAATTTGTGATAGGGCATTGTTAGTGGTATAGTGGCCTTATTATCATGATCTATAGAGATCCAACCCTTTCATAGTAGATTCATACCCTCAAAGACATAGACATCACAAAAGTTTCAAAACACCCCATACTCACTTGATTTCTTGCTCAGCATACTGCACTTCATGTGCTTATTGTGGTACTCATTGTGATAGTTATAGTGATACGTCACCCAAGACATTGTGTGATATTAAGTGATTCATGTTGCAACCTTTGGAGGCTTCACCAGGTGTAATGTTTAAATGCCTCACATTGCCCAACATGGAAGTTCGATGATGCAATGTGGGTAGTAGTTTGCCTTCTCAACAAGTTTTGATAATCCACTAAGATCAAACTCTACGTAGTAGTAAATCCATCCCCATAATTTGCCTTTTAAAAATGTTTCTCTTTTGCTCGTATTCATTAATAAAGATGTGCCTATAGTAGTTTCATAGCTTGTGTTTGCTTTGACAAGATTGTAGGCCACAAAGTTAGGGGACTTGTCCTCTTCCTTAATGGAATTATAACACTATGCCATCTATAGTTCTTATCTCAACTATAAATGATGGTGACTACGGAGTTATAAATGCTGCTCTTTGGGAGATTTTTTTGTTTAGCAACATTTTAGAATTTAAGGTGATTCCTTATTCAAAGACTTGCCTTCCACCTTAAAGGAATAGTCATAATATGCAATCCATAAGATTCAATTTGTGAGACAATGCATCCCATGATGAAGTTGAAGTTGGATGGTGCCATATGATCTAGGGATAGTGCATACTATGGTACACCCATAGCCTCGTGCTACTAAATCTACATGCATAATGGACAACTGCATGCATTACAGAACAAAGTGCATGTTTGATAGCCATTCTATGCATGACTAATGGCATCCTTTGTGTGTGGTGGGTCGACATGCAAACTGTAACATTTGTTTTTATTTTTTGCATTACAAACTACTAGTGCATGGATAAAGTGATTCCTTTTAGAGGTCTTGCCTTCATTGTTGATAGGATTATCATAACATATTATCTAAAATGGGCAATTTGTGATGCAATCTAACCCAAGATGAAGCAAAATTTTGATGGTGCAATATGCACTAATGTTTGTTCATGCTTGGTTGTGGCCTAACTATGGGCACAGCATAGCCCTTGGTGTACTATAAGACTAGTGCAAGCACATAGTAATGCACTATTCATGCATCTAACAAAAAATATTTCTCATGCATGACAAACAATATATGATGCTTGATGAAATCCATTGCATGCTACTGATAGGGCCAATAAATAGTGACAATGTTTGGAATTTTTAGCTTTATAGACTTCTAGTCCATCAAAATGGTGATGTATTATTGGCAAACATGACTTCCTCATTCAAAAAATTGTCAAAATATGTAATCCTCAAGCAACAATATCTGGCATAGTGCATCTTAAAACAAAGTTGAAATTAGATGGTGCAATGTGTGTTAGGGTGTATACCTGCTGGGTTGCATGCCTAGTCGCACATTGTAAACAACTTTGGATGTTGAACAATGTACTAGTTTATGCTAGCCATTCTATGCATGCCTAATAGCATCCTTTGTGCACTAGTTGGGGCTCACAAAATGAAATTTTCATTTAGAGTTTTAGCACTATAGGTGATTATCACTTGGCTTAGGTGATGCCTTTTTTGGAGACATGCCTTCTTCATTGTAAAAATTGTTGTAATATGTAATCTACAATGGGCAACATGTTGTGGCCCATGGAAAAGCAAATGTTGGATGTTGTAAGATGTGCTAGGGTTTTTGGAGGCTTGGTTGCTGTTCTAGCTTTACATTGCCATAGCTATGCAAGTAGTATAGCACTGAACATGGTACAACATGAGTGGTAGCCAATACATGTGCTTCCTATATCATCTAATGTGGGTGACTATTGAGACCAACAAAGTGTAACATCATTTGTGTTTCTTAGAGTTTTGTGTTACTAGTACATAGACAACGTGATGCCCTATTGAGGGACTAGTCTTTCTCCTTGCTAAAATGTTTGCAAACAAAAAGAAATGTTGATGTGTGTGTGTGTGTGGGGTTGTATTTTTTGTAGTGTGTGTGTGTGTGTGCATGTTTGCATGTGTGCATGTTTGCATCCATTCACATGCACACATATGCATGCATGAAAGCACACACTTGTCTGTGTGCCTGTGCATGTTTATATATGCGGAAGTGTGCATGTGCACGTGCATTTTTGTACACATGAGTGTGTGCATATGTGTGTTTATTTGTGTGTGTATTTGTGCATTCATGTGTGTGTCTTTCAGTGCATGCGTATGTGTGTGTGTACATGTGCTTACGCACATGTGTTTGTGTTCGTGTTAGTGACTATTTCTACATGTGCCTATGTGTGCACATGTGCAAGCACACATGTGTGTGTGCATGGTTTGTGTATATGCATGTGTGTGGATGCATGAGTGGTTTTGTTTATGTGAATGTATGGCTTTGTGTGTATACATGTGTGGTAGTTTATGTGATTACACATGCATGCATGACCTCATCTCTATCTACATGGGTGTATGCATGTGTTTCCATATGTGTGGGTGTTTTTCTACATGTTGCACATGCATGTGTGCTTGTTTATGTCTGTGTGAATGATTGTGTGTGCATGGCTTTGCCTATTCGTGTGACTGCATGTGGGTATGCATATGTGTGCATGTGTTGGTATGAGTGCATAGTTGTGTTTGTGTGCATGTGCATATGTGTGTGTGTGTGCATGTGGGTATATACATGCATGTGTGTGTAGGTTGTCTGTATGTCCATGAACAGATGTGCACATGAGTGCATGTTTTTTCATGCACATCTGCATGTATATGTGCATGTGCATATGTGTGTGTGAGTGTGCACACATATGTGTATGTGTATGTGTATGTGTCTATGTCCATACATCTTTGTGTGTTGGTGCTAGTGTGTTGGTGCATGTCCATTCCTATGCTGGGTATATACAAGTGTGTATGCATACATTTCCATGTATGTTTGTGTGTTTAGGCATTAGTGCCTATGTGTGCACATAAGAATTTGTGTGTGTGCATGTAATATGTGTGTCACATGTGTACAGTCATGTTTGATTGCATGCTTGTAAGTGTGTTTATGTGGTTGTGCTTGTGTGGGTCTGTGTGTGTGTGTGCTTGTGTAGATATATGTGTATGCATGTGCTTGTATGCATATGTGTGCTTGTGTTTGTTCATGTGTGTCTATGTATGTGTTTATGTAGGTGTGTGTGCTTTTATATGTGTAAGTGTGTGCATGTGTGTGTGCATGTGCATACAAATAAGTGCTTATGTGTGCATGTATATTTGTGTGTGTATGTGTGTGCATGTGAGCATGTACATGTATGAGCATCTATGTCATTTCACTTGTGTGTATGTGTGAGTATGTCTGTATGTGTGTGTGTCTATCTATGTATACATGTGTGTGTGTGTGCATGTGTTCTTCTATGGACACTTTTGTGTATGCTTGTATGTGTGTTTGTGTATCTATGCATCTGTTCATGTGTGTTTATATTTGTGTGTTTAGGTATGCATGTTTTAGTGTGTATAGGTGCATGTGTTTATGTGTGTGTATATCTACATGTGTTTGTGCGTATGGCTGTTTGTGCACATGTACATGCTTCTACGTTTGTTTGTGTGCACGTGTGTATGCATATGTGTTAGTGCATGAGTGTGCATTTGTAATTGCATATGCATGTTCATGTGCATGCATGTGTATGTGTGTGTGCATGTGCCAATACATACATATGCATGCATGTCTGTTTGCATATTTGTGTTCTTGTTTGTTTGAGTATGTGTGTATGCTTAAGCATATGCATCTACGTGTGAGCATATGTATGTGTGTGGGTGCATGTTTCTGCATGGCTGCATATGTTCATGTAACTAAGTGTGTTCGAGTATGTTTGTGTGTGTGCATGTGCAAGTGTTTGTGTGAATTTGTTTGCATCTATGTGTGTCGATGTGTATTCTTATGTGTGTGCATGTGGGTGTGTGCATGCTTGCATATGTGTAAGTGTATATGTGTATGTGTATGACCATGTGTGTGCATTAATGTGTCTGTGTGTGTGTGTGCATGCATCTATGTGTATGTATGTGTATGTGCATTTTTGTGTGTGCATTTGTAGGTGCGTGCATTTGCATGTGCATGGAGTGTGCATGGATTTTGAGTTTTCATGTGTTTATGTATTTGTGAGAATGTGCATTTATATGTACATGCATTTGCTTGTGTGCATGCGTGTACCTTTCTATGCATTGTGAGTATGAGCATGTGTGCGTATGAGAATGTGCATGTGTGTGTCCACGTGTTTATGTGTGTGTTCATATGAATGTGATTATGTACATAAGTGTGTGTGCATGTGGGTCTGGGTGTGTTTATACTTATGTGTTTATGTGTTTATGTGTTCCCATGTATGTATGGATGTATGCATGTGTGGAAGCATTCGTGCATGCATGCAAATGCATGTGTGGGTGGGTATGATTGTGTGCTTGCATGAATCCATGCATGTTGACACACACACACACACGTGTGTTGTGTGTATGGGCAAGGGCATGTTTGCTTGTGTTTGTGTGTTGTGTAAGCTCGCGTGCATGTGTGTGAGGTTATATGAGGGTCTGGGTTTTGGTGTGAGCATGTGCATGCATGTATGGCATTTATCTATATGAGGGTGTGTGCATGCATGCATGTGTGTTCTTGTGTGTTTAGGTTGTACACATGTGCATGTGTGCCTGTATACAATTATAAGTGGGTTCATACATAGTTGCAGGCATCTGTGTGTAGATGTGAGTGCATGTGCATGTGTGTTGGTGTGTCTAAATGCATGTATGTGTATGTGTACATGGGTATGTGTGCTTGATCATGTTTGCAGATGCATATTCATGCCTATGCATATGCATGTGCATAGGTGTGCATGCATGTACTTGTACATGTAAGTGCATGTTTTTGTTTATGTGTGTTTACTGTGTGCATATGTGTGTGGGTGTGTGTGTGTAACATGTCGGCATGTCATTGCATGTGTGTATGCATGAGTGTATTTGAGTGTGTGGGTGTGTTCATGCATATGTATGTGTGCATATATGGGTTTGTCAGTATGCATGTGTGTGCCTATGTGTTTATGTGAGCATATGTGGGTGTGTGCATGTGTGTGTGAGTGCACATGTATGTGTGTGTACATATATTCTTGTGCATGTGTGTGAGTGAGTGAGTTAGTGAGTGTTTATGTGTGTGTGTGTGCATGTGTGTATAAGTGTGTGTGCATATGTGTGTGTGTGTTCGTGTGTGTCCATGCATGTGTGTGTGTGTTCGTGTGTGTCCATGCATGTGTGTGCATATGTCTCTATGTTTGCAAGCGTTTCCATGTGCACATTTGTGTATGCTTATTTGTGTGTGTGTGTGCATGTGTATACATGCATGCATGCATGTGAGTGCGTGCATGGCTACATGTGTATTTGTCTTTGTGAATGTGTGTTAGTTTATGTGTGTTTGTGTATCTCTTTATTCCTGCTTGTGTGATGGTAAATGCATTCACATGTGCATATGTCGATATGTGTGTATATTCATGTGTGTGTGTTTGCATATTTTGCTATTTGTGTGTCTGTGCTTGTGTGTGTGTGTGTGCTTGTACTTTTGCTTGAGTGTATGTGTACATTTGTGTGTGCATGTGCATGAGCTTGTGCTTGTGTGTGCATGCAAGTGTGCATGTGTGGGTGCGTGTGTACATGTTTGAGTATTTTTATGAGTTTGTGCTCAAGCATGCATATGTGTCTATGTATGTGCATGCTAGTCTAGGCCTATGTGTGTGGGCCTATGCATAAAAGCATTTATGTGAATGTGTGTATGGGTTTGTGTGCACATATGCATTTTTTTGCATGCCTTCATGTGTGTGTACAAACACACAATGCATTTGTCAGATTTTGTGTGTGTGTGTGTGCTCGAGTTATTGTTCGTGTGTGTTCATGTGTGTGTTCACATTTGTGTTTATGTATGTGCATGTGTGCATGTGTGTGTACATTTAGTTATTCAAGAATGAATGCATGTGTATGTTTTTATGTAGGCATGTGTGCATGTCTATGGGCTTTTGGTTGTGCATGTACATTTGCATCTTTGTGCATGCATGTGTGTATGCATGTGCATTCATGTGTGCAAGTGCACATGTATGTGAGTGAATGTGTGCATGTGCATGTGTGTGTGTGTACGTCTGAGTATATGTGTGCATGTTTTTGCATGTGGGTTCTTGCACGTGTTTGCTTGCATACATGTGTGAATGTGTGTGTGTGTATTTGTCTACATTTGTGTGGTGTGTGTGTATGTGCGTATGTGCATATCTTTGTGAGTTTGTGTTGTACGTGTGTGTGTGTGTGTGCATGTCTTTATGCAAGTTACCTTCTTGTATGCGTTTGTCACATCTATGTGAATGTGTGTTCGTGTGAATGCATATATGTATGTGTGTCTATGGGCATGTTTGTGAATGCACAGGTGTGTGTGTGTGTGTGTGCATAGGCATGTGTTTTTGTATATGTGTGCTTGTGCATGCATGTGTGCAAGTGCACATATGTGTGAGTGAATATGTGCATGTGCATGTGTGTGTGTACGTCTGAGTACATGTGTGCATGTTTTTGCATGTGTGTTCTTGCACGTGTTTTCTTGCATTCATGTGTGAATGTGTGTGTGTGTGTATGTGAATGTGTGTGCATGTGAATGCATATATGTATGTGTGTGTTTGTGTCATCTTTGTGAAAGCATAGGTGTGTGTGTGTGTGTGTGTGTGTGTGTGGGTGCTTGTATGTATTTGTGTGTGTATGTTTGGTTGTAGGTGTGTGTGTGTGTGCATGCATGTAGATGTGTGGGCATGTATTTGTGTGCGTATGAGTCCACGTCCATGTGTGCATGTGTATATGTGTTAATGTGAGTTTACACACAAATATGTGTGCATATGTGCATGTGCATTTGTGTACATGTGACATTCATGTGTGTGGGTACGCATGTGTTTGTGCTTGTGTGTTCATGTGTGTGTGAGCACGTGCTTGTGCCTGTGTGTGAGCATGTTTGTACATGTGCATATGTGTCTGTTTTTGTGTGCTTGTGTGTATATATGTGTGTGTGTGTGTGTGCATGTGTGCATTTATGTGTATATGCATGCATGTGTGTGTTTGTGAGTTTAAACATGTGTGCATGTGCATGCATGATTACATGTGAATGCATGTGTGTGCTTGTCATTTCTTGTTCATGTTTGTGTGTGCATGTGCATATCTATGTGTGCTTATCTGTGTTGGTGTGTGTGCACACATGCCATTACTTGTTTATGGGTTTATGTGTCTACATATGTGTGATTTAGTGTGCATGCATGAGTGTGTGCTATTTGTGCATGTTTTGCATGCCAATGATTATGTGTACATGTGTGTGTGCATGTGTGTGCATTCTTGTGCATGTCTATGTGCATGTGTTTTAGCTTGTGTTTGCATATTTGTGATCCTATGTGTTTGTGTATGTGTGCTTGTGGTTGTGCATATGCATGTGTGTGTGTGTGTATGTGTTTGTTAATGTCTATATGTGTAAGTGTATGTGTATATGTTGGTGCGTGTGAGTGTGTAGGAGAACATGTTTGTTTGTGTGCATGTGCGTGTTTGTATATATGTGCATGTGTGTGTGTGCATTTGTTCAACTCATACATGCATGCAAGCATGCATGTGCGAGTACATGTGTGTGTGGGTGGATGTGTGTGCTCATGTGCATATGTGCAAGCATGCATTTGCATGTGTGTCTATGGGTCACTGTGATGTGTATTTATCAACATGTGTGTATGCACATGCATATGTGTGCATTCTCATATATGCATGTGTGCATGTCTGCATGTGCAATTGCATTTGTTTGTCAATGCACACATAGGTGTGTGTGTGTGTGTACGAGTTGTGTGAGCACATGTGTTTATGTTCTTGGTGTGTGCATGTGCATATAGGTACGTGCATGCATTCATGTGTGTTTGTGTACATGTGCATTTGTGCATATGTATGCATGTTTGTGTATGTGTCTATGTATAAGTGTGTATATGTGCATCTGGGTGTGTGTATGTGCATATGTATGTGAGTGCATGTGTAACGTGAACAAGTGCATTGTGCGCACATGCATGTGTGGAGATGTTTATGTACGTGAACAAGTGCATGCATTTTTTTGTATACATGTGTGTGTGAGTGCATGTATATGTGTGTATTGTTGTTTTTGTGCATGTGGGTGCATGCAAGTGTGTGTTGGTGTACACATGTTTGTATGTCTATATGCTTTTTGGTGTGTTTATCCATCTGTGTGGGTGTGAATGTGTGATTTATCTTTGTGTGTTTATGTGTTTATGCTTATGCATGTGTGTGCATGTTTGTACATATGATTATGCAAACATGTGGTTGTGTGTATGTCAGGATGTGTGCACACGTATGTGTGTCTACATGTGTGTGTGTGTGCATGCGTTCATGTGCAAGAGTGCTTGTGTTATCGTATAGTTGTGTGAGGGAGTCAGTGGGTGGCTATGCATGTTTGTGAATGTATGTGTGCATGTGTATGCATACGTGTGTGTGTGTGTGTACATATGTGTGCATGCATGTGTATGTGTGTTAGTGCGTGCATACGCCTATGTGCATTGTATGTGAGTGCATACATGTGTGGAGATGGATGTCTACACACCTATGCATATGTGAGTGTGTGTGCATGTATGTCTCTATGTTTGTGTGTGTATTTACATGTGTGTGCTTGTGCATGTGTATATGTGTTCCTTTTTGTGTCTCTATGTGTGTGTATTTCTATTCTGTATCCAAGTGTGTTTGCACATGTGTATGTCTATCTATGTGCATGTGCATGTGTGCCTGCACGTGACCACATGTGCATGTGCATGTAGGAACATATTTGTGTGTGTTTTTCTATGTATGCATGTGTATGTGTACATGTGTGTGATTTTGCATGTGTGTCTACAAGTGTATGTGTGAGTGTGTGTTCAAGTGCACATAAATTTTCATGTATGCATCTATCTGCATGTGTGTGTGTATGCTAGTGTGTGCATGCACACACATGTGTGCATGTGTGTATACTTGTGTGAGTTTGTGTGCTTATGAGTGTGTGTTTGGATACATGTGTGCTTGTGTGTGTGGCTTTGTTTATGTGTGCTTATTCATGTGTGTCCATATGTTTGTGTGAACATGAATGTGTGTGTCTGCACGCATACGTATGTAAATGTGCTTGTATGTATGCACATGTGCATTTTTGTGTCCGTGTGTACATGCACAAATAAGCATGTTCATATGTGTGCATATTCATTTGACCATACAAGTGAGTGCACGTGCTTTTGTGTGGTTGTCTATATGTGTCTGTGTGCATGTGTGTTTGTTTGGGACTTCACATGTATGTGTATGTGTGTCCATGTGTGTGTATATGCATATGTACATGTGCACATTTGTCTGTGTGCATGTGTTGTGCATTAGAATTTGTATTTTTGTGCAACTTTGTGCATGTGCATGTGTGTGTGGGTATATTTATGTAGGCAGTATTTATGCATGCATGTATGATAGTGTGTATGTATACATGTGCATGCATTAGTTGTTTGTACATTTGTGCATATGTATGAGAGTATGCACGCTTCTGCTTTCATGTGTGTGTATGTGTATGAGTGTTTGTGCATGCGTATGTGTCTGTGAGCAAGTGCATTCATGTGTGTGTCTATGCATGTATGTGTCTATAAGTGTTTGCATGTATGTGTGTGTGCATTTGAATATGTGTGCTTGCATTCTTTATGCATGTGTGTTCATGCTCAAGTGTGTGTATATCTACATGCACATGTAAGTGTGTTTGTGGGCATATAAATATATGTGTGTGTGTTCATATATGTGTGTGTGAGTGTTTGTCCATGCAAGTGTGTGTTCAAATGCTTGTGCATTTGTATATATCTGAGCATGTGTTTGTGTGTGCATGAATTTGCATGTGTGAATATGTAATGTTTTGTGTTTGCTTCTTGTGCATGTTTGGGTGTCCCTGCATGTCTATATCTTTGTTGACATGTGTGTGTGTGTGTTTGTGCATATATGTGAGCCTATGTGTGTGTGTCTTTGGATGTGCATGTGTGTGTGCTCATTCATGTATATGCATATGCAAGTGTGTTTGTGTGTGTGCATGTATGTTTGTCTAAGTGTGCATGTTTGTTCTTATGTACTTGTTTGTGTATGTGCTTGAGTGTGTGTGTGCATGCATGTGTGTGTGTCTATGTGCATGTGTTTATGTGTGTGTATCCATTATTTGTGTGATTGTGTTTATGAATGTGTGTGTGTATATATTTTTATGCATGTAAAGGTGTGTTCTTGAGTTCATGTGTGTGCATGCATGTGTGTGTGGTTGTGTCTATGTGCATATATGTGTGTGTATGTCTTCATGCTTCTGTGTGGGTGCATGTGTGTGTTCATGTATGCATGAGTTTATATGTGTGTACATATGTGTGGGTGTGCACATTCATGTAAGTGCATGTGTGTGTTTGCATGTACATGTTTGTGTACATTTGTGTGTGCATTTGTGTGCCTTTGTGTGCATGCTTTGGTGCAAATGTATGTGCACGTGCATGTGTGCATGTGTTTTTGTGCATGAAAAAGTGTATGTGTGTATTTGTGTACCTATGTGTGTGTGTGTGTATGTGTTTATTGTTGTGTTTGTTCATGTGGGTGCATGAGACTTTTGTGTGGATGTGCTTTTGTTTGCATGTCAATATACATTTTTTTATGTCTATCCATATGCATGTTTGTGCATGCGTGATTTGTGTTTGTGTGTTTATGTGTTTGTGCTTGTGCACGTGTATGTGTTTGTTTGTGCATATATTTTGTGCAAGCATGTGGTTATGTGTATGTAGGGATGTGTACACATGTATGTGTGTCTATGTGTGTGTGTGTGTGCATGCATTCATGTGCTTGTGTGCTTGTGTGAGTATATAGCTGTGTTAGGGTGTTGGTGGGTGGGTGTACATGTGTGTTTATGTATGAGTGCTTAAGTGTGTGTGTGTGTGTGTGTACATGTGTTTACATGGGTGAATGTGTGTGTATGTGTTCTAGTGCATGTGTATGCCTGTGTGTGTTATATGTGAGTGTATGCATGTGCATTGATTCTTATGCATGCACCCATGTGCACATATATGAGTGCATGTACATGTTTTCTTATGTGCTTGTGTGTATATTTGCATGTGTGATCTTGTGCATGTCCATGTGTTCCTTTGTGCATCTTTATGAGTGTGTGTCTAGGTTTTTGTGCATTTGTATTCTACATGCATCTGTGTTTTACACAGGTATATGTCTATCTATGTTTATGTACATGTTTGCATGCTTGGGTATTTGTGTGTAGGTGTATGTCTACGATTTTATTATGTGTGCATGTGCATCTGTGTGTTTGTAAAGGAAAGGGATGTGTGTTTGCATGTGTCTGTGGGTGGCACACACACAGTGGTCATGCATGTGCCCATGTGCACATGCTTTTATGTGTGTGCATTTGTGTATCTGTGTATGTGTGCATGAGAGCATGTGTGTGTGCATACAGATACATCTTTGTGCGTGTTTTGTTTCTATGTGTGTATGTATATGTGTATTGTGTGATTTTGCATATGTCTATGTCTGTATGTGAGAGTTTGTGTGCAAGTGCACATGAATTTGTGCGTAAGCATCAATTTTCATGTGTCTGTGCATATGTGTGCTCATGTGTGTATGCACACATATCTGTGTATGTGTGTGTGTGTGCTTGTGTGAGTTCGTGTGCTCTTTATTGTGTGTTTGGACACAAGTGTGCTTGTGCATGTAGGTATGTCTATGTGCACTTGTTCATGTGTGTCCATTTGTTTGTGTGCACATGCATGTTTTTGGGTGCATGCACACATATTTAAATGTGTATGTGTTTGTGCATACATGTGTGTATTTGTGTGTCTTTGCATAAATGTATAAACAAGCATGTGCATATGTGCACATATTCATGCATGTGTGCATGTGTATGTATGTGTTTGTGTCAGTAAGTGCATGTGCATGTTTGTGCATGTGTACGTGTCTTTGCTCATGTGATTGTGTGTGCATGTGTGTGCATATCGTTAACGTTTTCCTATAACTCTTCGTAGACTTCTTTGCAAAAAAAATCTCTTTTGTAGAATTCCAAATGGGAAGTGAGTCTACATATCCTACTGGTGAAATGGAATAGTTGAAATTCCATAGACCCACTATTTCCTTCTTTTTTTCTTGGGAAATAATCGAGATGAATGAATTTTTGTGCATGTGTGAGTGCATGCGTACGTGCATACTTGCATTTATGCTTGTGTTTGTGCACGTGTGTGTATGTTTCTATGCCTATGTACATGTCTATGTGTGTATTCATGGCTGTGTGTGTGTGCGTGTGTGCATGCGTTTGTCCATGTGTGTGCATGTGCATGTATGTGTGTGTATGTGTGCATGTGTGTTCAAGCGAGAATATGTGCATGTATGAGTGTGTGTGCACATGCATCCATGTATGCGTGTGGGCATGCATGTTTACATGCATGTGTGACTATGTATGTGCGTGTGTGCTTACGTGCATTTGTAAATATATGTGTCTTTTCTTATGTGTCTTTTATGTATTTACATATTTGC
This sequence comes from Vanilla planifolia, assembly GCA_023846275.1. Classification (NCBI taxonomy): domain Eukaryota; kingdom Viridiplantae; phylum Streptophyta; class Magnoliopsida; order Asparagales; family Orchidaceae; genus Vanilla; species Vanilla planifolia. The sequence goes on from JAIUJO010000208.1 coordinate 706,111, forward strand.
ATGTCTGTCTATCCTTTTGTGTGTCTATGTTCATCCGTGTGTGAGCATGCATTTGTGTTTACATTTATGTATGTGTGCCTGTGTGGTTGTGGATGTAAGTGTGTTATGTGCATGTGTTTTAGGGGGCAAGTGCATGTGTGTTTGTTTGTGTGTGCATGTATGCACATGTGCAAGGGTTTGTGTATGTGGGTGTATGTGTTGTAGTTTTTGTTGTGTTTCTACATGGGTTTGCATGTGTGTGCATGTGCGTGTGCATGTGTACATGTCAACATATGCATGTATGAGTGCAAATGTATGCATGAATATGAGTGTGTATGTGCATGCATATGTGAGAGTGTTTGGCTGCATATGACTGTGTGTATTTATGTGTATCCATGTGTGTGTGTGAATATGTGCATCTATTCATGCATGTGTGTAATTTTGTGTTTTGCACTAATGTGTTAGGGTGTGCATCTATGTGTTTGTGTGTGTGTGTTTTTATGTGTATGTATATGTGCATGCATATATGTTTACGTGCATGAGCACGTGTGTGTGTGCGCGCTTATAGCAATATCTTTGTGTGTGTATCTTTCTTTGTGTGCATGTGTATGTGTACATGTGTGTGATTTTGCATGTGTCTATGTCTGTATGCAAGCATGTGTGTGCAAGTGCACATGCATTTATGTGTATGCATCTATTTTCATGTGTGTGTGCCTATGTATGCTAGTGTGTGCATGCACACATATTTGTGTATGTCTGTGTGTACTTTGTGAGTTTGTGTGTTCTTGAGTGTACATGTTTGGATACATGTGTGCTTGTGTGTGTGGCTTTGTTTGTGTGTCCTTGTTCATGTGTGTCCATATGTTTGTGTGCACATTCATGTATTTGTGTGCTTGTACATATAAGTAAATGTGTTTGTGTGTGTGCATACACGTGTGTATTTGTGTGATTGTGTGCACATGGATAAATGTGCATATGTGTGCATATTCACTGATTTGTGCAAGCGCATGTACTTGTGTGTGTATGTCTATGTGTGTTTGTGTGTGTAAGTGTAGGTCCATGTTTGTTCATGTGTATGTGTTTGCACATGTGAGTGTTTGTGTATGTGTATGCATATCTATGCATGTGTGTGTGTGTGCAAATATGTATGCATGTGTGAGTGCATGTGTACATGCATATGCACATTTATGCGTGTGTGGGCACGTGTGTGTATGTGTGTGTGTGTGTGCATGTGTGTTTAGGCAAGCATGTATGCTTGTCTGAGTGTGTGTTCACATGCATCCTTGCATGTGTGTGCCCATGCATGTGTAAATATGTATGCGTGTACCTGCTTACGTGAATATGTATGTGGGCTTATGTGTGTTTTTGTGTGTTTATATGTGTGCATGTGCGTCCATCCTTTTGTTTGTCTATGTTTGTCGATGCATGTGCATGCATGTGTGTCTACATCTATGCATGTGTTCATATGTGGTTGTGGGTGTATGTGTGTGTTTTGTGCATGTGCGTTAGTGGGCAAGTGCATGTGTGTTTGTGTGTGTGTGTATGTGTGTACATGTTCCTGGGTGTGTGTGTGTGGGTGTATGTGTTCTAGTTTTTGTGTGTGTTTTTAAATAAGTTTGCATGTGTGTGTGCATGTCTACGTGTATGCATATGCATGTGTGAGGTATGTGTCTATGTGAGTGTGTGTGTGTGTGTGAATGCATGTGTGAATGTGTTGGGCTATATGTGTGTGTGTGTGTTTTTATGTATGTGCATGTGTGTGCGTTAATATGTGCATCTATGCATGCACACATGTCCTGCATATATTTTTACATGCATGTACATGTGTGTGTGTGTGTGTGTGTGTCTGTATGCATGTGCATAAGTGTGCGTGTGTATGTGTGTATGTCTATGTGTGCAAGCATGTGCATATGTGTACACATGTGTGTATGTGTATATCATGCATGGCCATATGTGTATGTCGCTATGAATGTGTTGTGTATACATGTGCATGCATGTGCCATTGCACACATATGTGTATTTATGTTTCTTCCTACTGCATGTGTGTGTGTGTGCATGATAAAGTGTGTACTTATGTTTGTTGGTGTCGGTGTGTATGTGTGTGTGTGGTTGTGCACATGAATATGTGTATGTATGTCTTCATGCATGTGCATGTCTGTGGACATATGTATCTGCATATTTGTGTAGTTATGAGTTTATGGGTGTGTACATGTACATGCATGATTGTGCATATGTTGATGTATGTGAAAATGTGTGTAAATGTATACATGTGTGCATGTGCCTAAAAGCACTTGCATCCATGTGTTTATCTATGTACCTTTTTCTAAATGTGCATGTGCACATTTGTATATGTGTGTGTGTGCATGTGTACTTGTGGTTATGCATATATATGTGTGTGCATGTGTGTGATTATATATCTATGTGTATACATGCAGTTGTGTATGCACATGTGTTTGTAAGTGCATGCATGTGGGTGCATGTGCATGTATGCATATGTGTGCATTGCTATGTGTCTATGTATGTGCATATGCATGTGCACGAGTGTATGTGTGTGCATGTTTGTGCATGCATGTGCATGAATCAATGTGTGTATGTGTGTATGTGTATTTGTGTGCATGGTTTTGTTTATGTGTGTCCATGTCTGCATGTGTGCATGCATGGGCAAGAGTGTGTGTAGATGTGTGGATACATATGCATGCACAATTGTGCTAGTGTATTAGCACATGTGTGTTTGTGTGTGCGAGTATTCATGTTTGTAGTTATCTGTGCCAACATGTTCATGTGTGGGGCATGGGTGTGGGAGTTCATGCTTATGTGTTTTGTGTGTTCTTTTACAAGTATGCATGAGTGTGTGTGCATGTGTTTCCATGCATGTGTACATGTGTACTTATGTGTGTATGTGTCTGTGTTGGCATGCATGCAATTATGCATGGATGTATGTTCATGTGTGTGTGGGTGTGTGTGGTTGTGTGTGTGTGCATACATAGATGTGGATGTTCATACAGGCATGTCTGTATGTGTGTGCCTATATGTGTCTGTTTATGTGAATGTGTGCACAAATGTGTGTTTTGTGAATGCATGCACATATGTCTCTTTATGTACATGGGCATGTGCATTTGTGCAAGTGTGTATGAATATGTATATGAGTGTGCAGCCTTGTGTGTCTACTTATGTGTGCATGTGCATGTCTGCACCTATGTGTGCATGTGTGTGAGTACATGCCCTTCTACTCATATGCTTGTGTTCTTGTGTTTGTGTGTGTGTGCATGTGCATGTGGGTGTGAGTGTGTGTGTATGAGTGTGTTCATGTGTGTGATTATGCACTCACATCTTTATGTACATATGTGTGTGTGTTTTGCATACATGTGTGTTTATGTGTATGTATTCGTGTGTGAATATGCATGTGCAAATGTGCCTACGTGTGTGCATGACACTTTTTGTAGGCTTTTGTTTATGTGCATGTGTGCTTGTGCATGTGAACACATGTTCATGTGTGCACAGGTAGATGTGTGCATGTGTGTGCATTAGTATTTATATTTGTGGATGTGCATCAGTGCATGTGTGTGTTTCTTCTATTGTGTGCATGTGTGCGTGTGTGTATACGAGTGTGTGTTTGTGTATGTATTTACATAAGTGTGTGTGCTTATGTTTGTGTGTGTGATTCTGTGTGTATGAACAATTGGGTCTCTAAGTAGTGTATGCTTCTGTATGTGCATATATGTGTTTGTGCAAGCACACACATGTGTGGGTCTAGGTGTGCAAGTTTGTGTGTGGGGGTATGTGTGTGTGTGCGTGCATGTAAACGTGAGTATGGGTGTGGGTGTGTCTATGCATGCATGCACATGTGTGTGGATGTGGAAGCATCTTTGAGCATGTCTTCCTATGTGTGTGCATGTGTACATGCTATGTGTAGTTGTGTGCTTGTGTTTGCATGTGTGTGCCTACTTGTGTGTATGTGCATGTGTGTGCATGTTTGTGTGCAAATGTGTGTGCATGTGCATGTGCTTGTGCTTGTGCTTGTGTGTGTGTGCTTGTGCATGTATGTGTGTATGCATTTTATTATGTGTGTGTGTATGCATGTGTGTATGTGTGGGTACACATGTGTGCTTATGTGTCCCCAGGTGTATGTGTGACTGTGCATATGCATGTGTGTACATGTGTGTGAATTTGTGTGTGTGCACTTGCTTCCAAGTGTGTCTATATGTGTGTATGGGGTAGGAGATTGTGTCGGTGTGTTTGTGTGAATGTACATGCACCCATGCATAAATTTTTGTGTGTGTATGTGGGTGCAAATGTGCATGTGTGTATTAGCATGTGTTGGTTTGTTTGGGTCTATATGTGTTCACATATGCATGTTAGTGTATGCATGCTTGTGTGTTTATGTGTGGTTGTGTGTGTGCATGCATGCGCATGTGTGTATGTGGGTTGGTGTGTTTTTGTGCATGTGTGTGTGCATATGTGCATGTAGGTGTATGCTTGTGTACATTCGTGTGTGCATGTGTGTGTGTATGTGTATGTGTTTACATGTGTGTGTATGTGCTTGTGTTCGTGCGTGAGTGTGCTTGCGCATCCATGTGTGGGTTTGCATATGTGTGTGTGTATTCATGTCTACATGTGCATGTGTATGTCTTCTTGAAAGTGTGCAACTGCATATGTTTGTGAGTGATTGTGTGCATGCATGTGAGTGCTAATGTGTGTGTTCATATGCCTGTGTGCCTATCGCATGTGTTGATGTGTGTATGCATGATTATGTGTGTGTGTGTGTATGTGAACATATGAGTGTGTGGATTTGTGAACATGTACAAGTGTGTGTGTGTGTACATTTGTGTGCCTTTGCAAGAGTATTTGTGTTTTTGTGCATACTTATCTTTAAGCATGTGTGTATGTGCATGCATATGTGTGCATGTTTATGCATGTGTGTACATATGGATGCATATCTATGTGTATGTGTTTGTGAGCATGTGTTAGTCTACTTATGTGTGCATAGGCAAGTGTATACAAATGTTGTGTCTATGTGTTTGTATTTGTGAGCATGTGCTAGTCTATTTATGTGTGCATGGGTAAGTGCATACAAATGTGTGTGTATGTGTGTGTCTGCATTTTTTTGTGTGAGTTTGTGCTTTTACCCACATGTGTCCTTTTGTGCACGTGCATGTGCATGTGCTTAAGTGCATATAGGCTTATTTGCATCTGTTGGTGGTGCATATATGCTTGTGTGCATGTGCAGGTGTTGGTGCATGTGCTTATGCATACGTGTGTGTGCATGTGTATATTTGTGTGTACATGCATTCTTGTGTGATGTATGTGCGTGTGTGTGTGCATGTGCATATGCATTCATGTGTGTATGTTTGCTTACGAGTGTGCGGTTGTGTGTATTTGTATGTGCATGTGCGTATGTTTGTATACATGCATGTGTGTGTGTGTATATGTGCATGTTGTGAATGTGTGTATGAGTATGTTCATGTGTGCAAGTGTGCATATGTGTCTATGTGAGTGTGCACTTGTGTCTACCAATGCTAAAGCATGTGTCTGTGTGTCTATGTGCATGCAAATGTATGTGTGTGCATGTGTATGTGTGTGGGAGTATATGCATGTACATGTTCATTTTGCATTTTTATGGGTGCATTTTTATGCATGGAACTTTGTGTGCACATGTGTGTATGATTGTTTATGCATGTGTTTTTACATGCAAACATGTGTGTATATGTGTGCTTGCCTATGTGTGTATGCTCATATGCATGTGTGTGTGTGCACATATCTATGTGCATGTGTGTGAGTTCATGCGTGTGTGCATGTGTGTGTGTCTGTGTGCACATGTGTCTATTTCTCTATTTTTATGTGACTGTGTTTGTGCAATTACAAGTGGGTGTTATGTGAGTGTATGTGCAAGTGTTTGTATGCATGTTTATGCATGAGTGTGCTTGTGTGTGTCCATTAGTGTGCATGGTGTGTGCGAGTGTGCATGTGTATTTGTAAGTTTGCATGGGTGGGTCTGTGCATATGCATATATATTTGTATGTGCATGTTTGTGTCTGCAAGTGTGTGGGAGTGTATATGCGTGCATGCATGTGTGTGTAGATGTGTGTGTGTGTGTGTGTGGACGTGTGCCACTACGTGCATTTGCATGTATGTGCATGTGCATGTGTGTGAATATGTCCATGCATGTGTGTGCTTGTGTCTGTCCATTAGTTTGCGTGGTCATTTGTCTGTACGTGTGTTACTGTCTCCATGTGTGTCTGTGCATGATTGTGTGTATGTCTATGAGCAAGGATGTAAGTGTGTGTGCATGTGTGAGCATTTACAAGTGCATATGTTTGCATGTACTTGTTCGTGTTTGTGTGGATGTTTTGTTTGTTTGCTTGCGTGTGTGAATATGTGTCAATATATATGTATGTGTGTGCATGTGAGTGTGCATAGATGTGTATGTATAGGCATGTGCATGTTTGTGTGTGTGTGCATCTGTGTTTATTTGTGCATGTCTTTTTGTGTGAGTGTGGGTGTGCATGTTTACTTATGCATGTGCGTGTATGTTTGTGTGTGTGCTTGTGTGTGTGTGTGTGTGTGTTTATGTATGCGCTTGCATGGGTGTGTGTGTGTGCTAGTGTGCGACAAATGTGTAGTATGCATGTTTGTAGGTGTGTGTGTGTGAGAGAGAGAGTGCATGTGTCTATGTGTGCATGTTCAAGCATGTGTGTGATTTTATGTTTACATAATTACTGGTGTGTGATTGTACATGTGTTGTGCATGTTCTTATGTGTGTGTGTGTGATAGTGTGTCTATCAATTCATGTGTGCATGTGTCAATGTGCATGCATATGTGTATGTGTGTACATGGTTGTGTGCATGTTTATCTGCATGTATGTGCATGTGTATGTTTGTGCACACGAGCATATGTGCACGTGTGTGCATGTGTCTTTGTGAGGATATGTTTGTTAGTGTGCGTGTGTGTGTGTGTGTTCATGCGCACATCTATATATGTGTACCCACACAAATGTGTGTGAGTGGGCACATCGATGTGTGTGTCCACATGCACATGTGTGTATGTGGGTATTTTTGCATGTGTCTATGTGTTCATGTGTCTCTATGTGTGTGTGTGCATGTGCATAAATGTGTGCATGCAAGTGCATGTGTGTTTTTATGTTTATGTATACATATTTCTATACATGAGTGTGTTTATATGTGTTTCTATGCATATGTATATACATGTGTATGCATGTGTATGCGTGTGTGTGCCTTTGTGCACATGTGTATGCATGTGTGATTCGATGTGTGCATTTGTATGTGTGTGCACTTTTGTTTAAGTATGCTTGTGTTTTTGTTTGCATTTGTCTACTTGTGTGTGCTTGTGTTCGCATGTCTATGTGTGTGTTGCTATGCATGTGCAATTGTGTACCTCTATTTGTGTGTTTGCATGCATTCGCATGTGTGCATGAATATGTGCATATATGTGTACATTTATGCAAGCAAGTGTGTGTGTGTGTGCATGCATGCATATGTGTGTGTGGGTGTCTATGCATGTGCGAGTATGGAAGCAAGTGTGTGCGTATTTAAGTGAGCATGACAATGTGTGTGTGTGTGTGTGACAATGTGGATGTGCATATATGTAACTATCCATGTGTGTGTGTGTTTGTACATGTGTGGTTGTGTTTATGATTGTCTGTTTATGTGTGTGTACATATGGGTGTGCATGGGTGTTCATGTTTTTCTATTTATATGTGTGTGTGTGTGTGTGTGTGCGTGTGTACATGTGTGTGTTTATGTGTTTGCATGTGTGTGTTTTAGTATGTGTGGGTCTGTGTGCATGTGAACAAGTCTGTATGCATGTGAGCTTACATGTGTGCATGTGTGTGCATATTTATATGTATGTGTGTGAGCATGTTTGTGTGTGTGTGTGTGCATGTGAGTGTGTCTATGCATGCCTACATCAATATGAGTAATTGTGTGTGTATGTGTTCTTGTGTTCGTGTGCCCTTGTGTGTGTGTGTTGTATGTGCACGTGTGTGCATGTCAACATATGCAAATGTGTGTGTTCATGTGTCTACTTATGTGTATAGGTTTGTATGTGTGCATGGTTGTGTGTGTGGGTGTGTGCATATGTGCGTGGGTTTGTTATGTGTGTGTGTGTGCTTGTACATGTTCTTGTGTGTGTGCTCGTGTGTGTTTATAAGTACATGTGTGTGGTGGAGTGTATCTGCTAGTATATGTGTGTGTTGTCAATGCATGTGTGTATATTTGTGTGTGTGTGTGTCTTTTCATGTGTGCTTGTTTTCTTTTGTTTTCTATATGTGTGCAAGCATGCTTTTATGTATGTTCATGTGTGCACGTGTGTGTGTGTGCATGTTTGTGTGTGCATTATTGTGCATAAGCTTGTGTCTACAAGTGTGTGTCTATTTATGTGTGCATAAGAGCTTGAGTTTATGCATGCAAGCATGTGCATATATGGGTGTGTGGATAGGTTTGTGTGTGTCAGTGAATGCGATTGTATATGTGCATGCATGCATTTTTGGGCATGTATGTTTGCGTATGTGTGTGTGTGCATGTTAGCATACGTGTGCCTGCCTATGTGGGTGTGTGTGTGTGTGCATGCATGCTTGAATAGTGCAGGTATTAATGTATGTAAGAGTGCGCATGAGTATATATGTGTGTGTGCAATTGTGTGTGTATATATATGTATGTTCATGCATGCATGTGTGTGTATCTATGTTTGTATATGTGTGAGTGTACTTGCATGCTAATGTTCATGTGTACTAATGATCATGCACGTCAATGTGCATATGTGTGGTAGCATGCATGCATGCATGTGTGTGTGTGTACGTACATGTTTATGTTCATGTGTATGAGTGATCATGCACATCTGTGTGCATATGTGTGGTAGTGTGCTGTGTGGATGTGTGTGGGTGTGCATGTGTGTGTCTATGTGTTTTTGTGTGTGAGTTTTTATGTGCATGTGTGCAAGTGCATGTACTTGTGCATATTTATATTTGTGTGTGTAAGCATGTGTGTGTGTATCTGTGTGAATGTGCATGTGTGTGTGTGTGTGCATGAGCATATGTGTTTGGTTGTGTGTATGGTTGTTGGCTTATATGTGTAAGTGTATGTATGTGTTCATAGATTTGTGTGTGGGCTTGTATGTGTGGGGGTGCGTGTATGTGTCTATGAGTTTATGTGCATGCATATGTATGGAAGTGCATGTGTTTTTGTGTATTAGCTTTTGTGTTTACATGCATACCTATTTGTGTGTATGCATTTGTGTATGCATATGTAGGTGTGGGAGCATTTGTATGTGCTGTGTGAGCATGGGTATGCATGTGCATAGGTTTGTGTATGTGTGTGTACCTACATGTGTGTGTCTGCTTGGGTGTGTTTACATGTGTTCATGTGTACTTGCATGTGTGTGGGTGTGTGTTCATGTGCATGTTATTGTGTGTGTTTGGGTGTGTGTGTGTGTAATCATGTTGTGTGTATGCATGTGTGTGTGTGCTATGCAAGCGTGTGCATGCGTGTGTAGGGTTGTCTATGTGTGTGTTTGTGTGTTCGCGTGTGCCTACACGTGTTGGTATGCTTGTGTGTGTTTACATGTGTTCATGTGTACTTACATGTGTGTGCATGTTTTTATCTGTGTGTACTGTTGATCATGCATGCGTACAGGTACATGCATACATGCGTGCCTGTGCATATGTGTGCACATGTGTATGTGTAGTTATGCTTATGAGTACATGTAGGTCTATATGTTTACAGGCATGTGTGCTTATGCATGTGTGTTTGCATACATGTGTGTGTTTGTGAATGCATGCATGCATCAGTGTGAGTTTGTGCATGTGCATGCGTGTACAAGTATGGGTATTTGTGTGGATGCGTGTGAGTGCATGTGTGTGTCTATCTGTTTTTGTGTGTATGTTTGCATGTGCATGTGCTTGTGTGCAGGTGCATGTACTTGTGCATATGTGTCCATGTTTTTCTTTGTGTATGTGTGTACGCATTTGTGTGTGGATGTGTGTGTGCATGTGCGTGTGTGTGTGCATGAGCATGTGTGTGTGGGTGTGTGTATGGTTGTTGGTGTATATGCATAGGTGTATGTATGTGTGTGTAGATTTGTGTGTGGGCTTGTATGTGTGGGGGGTGTGGCCATGTGTCTATAAGTTTATGTGCATGCATATGTGTGGAAGTGCATATGTGTGCATATGCATGTGTATGGTGTGTGCATGTGTGTGTGTCTTTCTATGTGCATGCATGTGTGTCTGTATGTGTGTGTGTTTTCGTGTGTGTGCAGTTTTTTGTGTGTGCTCTTATGTTTCTACGTGGGTATATGTGCAAATACATGTGTACATGGGTGCATGTGCATGTGCATGCATGTGTTTACATGGGCATAAGCATGTGTGTGTGTGTATGTATCTATATGTGTGTTAGTGTAGGAGTGTGTGTGCTTGTATGTTTGTGCATATGTGTGTGCTTGTGTGTCTACATTTGTGTGTGTTTGCATTTTTGTGTGCACATGCACTTATGTGTGCATGACTATGTGGGAGTGGGTATGTGTTTGTCAGTGTGAATTTGTTTGTGTTCATTATTGTGTGCTGCATGCATGTCCTTGTGCATATATGTCTTTGCGCTTAAGCATGCATATGTGTGTGTGCTTGTTTACATGTGTTAATGTTCATGTGCCTATGTGTATGCATACAGATGTGTGTGTGTGTGTGTGTGAATATTTATGCATATTTGTGTGTGCCTTTGTGTTTGTGTGTTTGTGTGTTTGTGCTTGTGCATATTTGTGTGTGTGTGTGCATGTGCCTGTGTTTGTGTGTGTGTGTATGAATGTATGTGTGCATGTGTGTGTGTGTGTGCACATGTACATGCTTACATGTGAGTGTTTAACCATGTGTACGCATGCATTTGTTTTCACCTTTGTGCGTGTATGCATTTCTACTAGAAAATATGCACATGTGTGCGTGCCTATATGTTCATGCATGTGTGTGTATGCATATGTAGGTATTCTTATGTGTGCTCTTTTGTGTTTGTGAGTGAGTGTATGTGTGTGTGCACACATCTCCATGTGTGTGCATATATCCATTCTTATACATATGTACTGTGCATACACGTGTTTTTGTGTGTGCATGCATGAGTGTGCTTTTGTGTGCGTTCAAGTTTGTTTGTGTCTTTGTGACTCTATGTGTGTCTGTGTACATGTGCATGTGTGTGCTATGTGTGTGCACATTTGGGTGTATCCTTTGTGTTTTCATGTGTGCGTGCTTGTGTGTGTACACATGCATGTTTGTGTGAGTTCATGTATTTGTGTTTGTGGGCATGCATGTGCATTGTTGCACATATATGTATGTGTGCACATATGTGCATCTACATTCATGTGTTTGTGTGTGTGTATGTTTGTGCATATGTATGTATGTATGTGTGTTTGTGTGTGCATTTGTACATGTGTGTGTGCCTACATGCATGTGTGTATAAGTGTGTGTTGTTGAATACATGTGCTTGTGTGCTTGTGTGTGCATGTGCATGAGTGCCTACTTCTATGTGAATTTGAATATCTACATGTGTGTAATACATGTTTGCATGTACGTGTGTGCATGCGTGTGACCATGTGTTTATGTGTGCATGTGTATACTTGTTCATGTTTGTGTGTGTGTTTTTTTGTCTACGTGTGTAGATATTTTTGTGCATGTGCATGTGTGTGTGCCTCTGTATGTGTGCTTCAATATATGTGTGGATGTTGGAATGATTATGTGTGGGTGTGTGTGTTTGTTTGTGCATGTGTATGCATGAGATGTGCATGCGTGTGTGCATGTCAATGTTTGTGTGTGTGTGCGAGTTAGTTTGTGCGTGTGTGCATACATGTATGTGTATATGTATGTGTGTGTGTGTTAGTATGTGTTTTGGTGTTTGTTTGTTTGAGTTTGTGCATGTGTATGTGTATGGGTGCATGAGTGTGTGTAAGCACACACATGTGTGAGTTGGTGAGTGCATGGGTGCTTATGTATTTGTGTGTGTGTGAGTGCATGAATGCTTGTGTGCATGCACATGTGTGTGCAAGGGCATGTTTTTTTAATGTATTCTCATGTGTGTCCATTTTTTGTTAGCATGTTAATGCATTTATGTGAATATGTGTACATATGTTTGTGTATGTGTCTGCATTTGAATGTGCATTTGTGTGCAAGTGTGTGTTTGTGTGCTTGTAGGTGTGTGCACTTGTGTGGCTATGTGTGCATATGTGTGTGTATTTGGGTGTGTATATGTGTGTCTATGTGTATGCATATGCATGTGTGAGTTCTTGTTTGCACATATGCGTGTGTGTATGTGTGTGTTTGCTTATGTCTGTGCATGCATGTGGGTGTCTATATGTGTATTCATGCATATGCATTTGTGTTCAAATGTATGTGTCGATGTATATGTGCATGCATGCATGTATGCATTTGTGTGTGGTAGTGTGTCTATGTGCATATGCTTATGCACATGTGTATGTGTGTGTGCATTTGTGTGCATGTGTTTGTGTGTCTAAGAGCATGCATGCATGTGTTTGTGCATACATGTGTGTGTGTATGTTTGTGTGTTTGAGTGTGTGCATGTTTGTGTGTGTGTATGCACATATGTGTTTGAGTGTAAATGTATGTGTGGATGTTTGAGTGTGTTTGCATGTTCGTGCATGTATGAGTATGTGTGCATGTGTGTGCGTCTATGTTTGTGCATGTGCACATGTGTTTGTGCAATTATTCGTGTGCCTAGGCATGTGTGTGTGTATGCATGTGTGCTTGAATGTATTGTGTCTATATGTGTGTGTATCGGTGTTTGTTTTCATGAATACATGTGTGTATGTGTTTGTGTGTGTGCATTTCTATATATGTATGGGTGTCTGTTTGCATGTGTGTGTGTGTTTATGTGATTATTTCAATGTATATAAATGCATGTGTGTATGTGTATGGATGTGCCCATGTGCACCTATGTATGTATATCTATGTGCATATATGTGTGCGATTAAGTTCATGTGTGTGTGTGTGCATGTGTGTATGTGTGTGTGTATTTATGTGTGCATATGTGCATGTGGGCCTGTGTGTATGTGTGTGCTCACACATGTGCCTGTGCGCATATGTGTGTGTATGCATGTTTATGGCATGCCTACATATGTATGTGTTTGTGTGTATGTGGCCAAGTGTGTGTGTGCATATGCATGTTCACATGCATCTGTGTGAAAGTGTGCGTATGTACATTTGTGTGTTCTTGCATGTCTTTGTAGTTGTGTGTTCATGTGCATTCATGTGCATGCATGTGTGTATGAGTTTATGCATATGCATGAAAGTGTGTGAGCATGTGTGTGTGTGTGCGTGTGTGCATGTGTGTGTCCATTTGAACACGTGTGTATTTGTGTGTGTGTTTGTGTGTACGTGTGTATAAGTGTCCATGATTGTTTGTTTGCATGTGTATGAAAGGGTGTATGCATGTGTATGCATGTTTGTGTGCATTTGTGCGTGTTAAAGCAAGTGCATTTGCTTGTGTGTGTGCATTCGTGTGTGCAAATTTGCATGAGTGTTTGTGAGTGTGTGTAGGTGTGTACATGTGTGTGCATGTCTATGTGCATGTGTGAGTACATATGTGTGTGCATACATACATGTTTATGTGCTTTTGTATGTATGTGTGCATCTGTCTATGTGTGTGTGTGTTTGTGCATGTCTTTACATGTGTACTTCTACATGTGCGTGTCCATGCATCTGTATATGTGTGTGTGCACATGATTTTTCGTGCATCTGTGTCTGCATGTGCAATTATGTTTTTGTGTGTGTGAGCATGCATGCTCAAGTTTTTGTATGTGTGTATGATTGTGCATGCATGTGTATTTTTTTTGCAAATGCGTGTGTGTGTGCATGTGTGTGCATATTATGCATGTGTATATATGTGTCTACATGTGCCTGCATATGTAGGTTCGCACATGTTCATGTGCATGTGCATGTCATTATGCGTGTGTGTTCTTATATGTGCATGTCTATGAATCTATGCATGTGCATGTGCGTGCCTATTTGTGTGCATGTTCATGTATGTGAGTGTGCTTGTGCATGCATATTCATGTGAATGTTTGTGCACTTGCATGTGCATACGTGTGAGTACATTATTGCATGTTTATGAGTGTATGCAAGTTTTTTCTATGAATGGGGCTGCATTTCTATACATGTGTCTATGTGTACGAATGTGCACTTCTGCTTCTGTGTGGGTACATGCATATGTGCATGTCAGGTGAGTGTGCAAGAATGCTTATGCTTGTGTGTGTGCATGTGGGTTTGTGGGTGTATGTGTGTACATGTTTGCATGCATGTCTTCATGTGTGTGCTCGTGTGTGTATTTATGTGTGAGCATGACTATATATATATATATGTGTGTGTGTGTGTGTGTGTGTGCTACCTATGTATGTTTGTGCATATATATACATGTTTGTGGGTGTGGGTGTGCGTGCGTCTATGTGTATGTGTGCGTGTGTTATTGTGTGTGTATGTGTATGTGTGTGTCTACATGTGTATATCTATATGTATGCATATGCATGTGTGTTTGCAAGTGTTCACACACATGCCTATGCCTTTGAGTGGGTGTTTGTGTGTAGGCGCCAGTGAGTGTGTGTTCCTTTGCATGTGTGTGTGTGTGGATGTGCATGGTTGTGTTTATGCAAGCATGTGTATGTATGTGGGTCTTGTGAGTGTGTGTGGATCTGTATGCATTCATGCATGGATATGCATTCATGCATGTCTATCTGTTGGCATTTTTTCTACTTGTAATTTAAGTTTTGTGTGTATTTGTATGTGTGTGTGTATTTTTCCATGTGTGTGTGAGTGCATGTGTTTGTGCATTTTCTTACAAGTGGTTGTGTATTTAAGGGTTTTTGTGCATGCATGCATGTCTTTGTTTGTCTGTGTGTGCTTGTGTGTGCATGGGTGCTTCTTTATGTGTGTGTGTATGTATTCATGCATGAGTGTGTGGCTATGTGTGGTTATATGTGTGCATGTATGCATGCATGTGCTACAAGAGCACATGTTTGTGTGTGTTATTATGTTGTGCATCAATGCATGTGCATTTGAATCAATGCAAATGTGTCAACATGTTGTTGTGCATATGCATGTATGTGCATGTGTGAGTATGATTGTGTGTTTTTGCAAGTATATTCCTATGTGTGTTTGTGTGTGCACACGTGTGTGTGCATGCATGAGCATATACATGTTTGCATGTGTTGTGCATGTGTGTGTGTGGTTGTGGGTATGTGTGTATGTGTATGTGTGTGTGTGCAATTGTGTATGTGTATGTTTATGAGTTAGTGTTTTTGCTTTTGTGTTCTTTTGAATTTGTGTGGTTATGCCATTGCATATTTGTACCTAGTGATGTATGTGCATATTCATACATGTGAGTGTCTTTGTGGTTGTGTTCTTGCATGTGTGTACATGTATGTGTGTGTTTGCTTTTGCATATGCATGCATGTGTGTAGATTTTTGTGCATGTTTGCAAATGTGCACATGCACACATGTTTATCAGTGTTCGTGCATGCATGTGTGGTTGGGTGTTCGTGTGTGCATGATTACCTTTTTATGTGTTTGCAAGTGTGTGTGTGTGTGTGTACATGTATGTGATTGTCGTCATGCTTGTGTGTGCATATGCACTTGTGTTTGCATGTGTATGTGCTAGTGCATGTGTGTGCTAGTGCCCTCACATGTGTCTATGCATGTGTGTGTAGTGTCCGTATGTGTCTGTGAGTGTATATGCATACGCACATGTGTGGGAATGCATGCATTTGAGCATGTTTGTTTGCTCATGCAAGTGTGCATATATGTCTTTGTATGAATATGATTTTATGTGAATAAGTGTGCATGTGTGTGTGTTTTTATCTATGTGTGGATGTGTTTGTGTGTGGGAATGTGTGTGTCCTTGTGTGTGTGTGTGTTTGTAAGTGTGTGTGCTTGTATACATGTGCGATTATGTGTGTGTGCATGTATGTGTGTTTGCATGTGCATGTGTATGCATGTATGTTCAATTTTGTATGTTTGTGATTTTGTATGTAGTTATATGTATGAGTGTGTATGCATGCATACATGTGTGTTCGTGTGTGTGTGTACATACTTGCATGTGTATGTGTTTGTCCATTTGTGTGTGTGTGTGTGTTTTTGCATGTGTGAATAAGTGTGTGTGTGTGTCAATTTGTGTGTGTGTGCCAATGTGTGCATCGACATGCATGTGTGTGTGCCTATGTGTGTGTGTGTGCACATGTGATGGTGCATGTGTATGAGAGAGTTTGTGGATGTACGCATTTGTGCAGGTGTTTATGTTCACATGAGTGTGTGCATTCATGTGTGCATGTGTATGTTACAAGTTTTCATGTGGTTGTGTGTGTGGGTGTGTGCAAGTGTTTATGTTCATGCAAGTGTTCATATGCATGTATCTGTATTTCTATATGTGTGATGTTTGTTGACATGGATATCTATATATGTATCTACATGTGTGCTTGTGTGTGTAGATCTGTGTGTGTGTATGAATCCTTGTGTTTGTGCAAGTGTGTATGTGTGCGTGCACACATGTGTTTTTGTGCAAGTGTGTGAGCATGTTCACCTATGTCTTCATCAATGTATATGTGCATTTATTTTGGTAAGTGTGTGTGTGTATGTGTGTGTGTATATATGCTTATCCATGTGTATGTGTGTGTGTGTTTGCATGTCTATATGGGTATGTGTCATGTATGTGCATGTATGCATGTGTACTGTGCATGCTTATGCATGTATTTGTATATGTGCATGCATATGCATGCATGTGCATTTGGATGAGTATGCATGTGTGAGTGTATGCATTTGTGGGTGTGTGCATGTCTATGTGTGTCTGTGGAGTGTGTCTATGTGAGTGTGTGCATGAGTGGACATGTGTGTGTACATGTGTGCATGCAAGCATGTTTTTGAGTGTGTGTGCATTTGGGCATGTTCACATGCATATGGGTGTGTGTTTATATGCTTGTGTGTGTGGATGCATGAAGTTGTTTATGCTTGCATACTTGTATGTGTATGCATGTGTCTATGTGTACGTGTGCTTGGGTGTGCATAGTTACATATATGTGTTTCTACATGTGTGTGTGCATGTATGATTATGTGGTATGTGCATGTGGGTGTACATGTGTGTATGTGTGTGTCTGTGAATGTGTATGAATGTGTGCATCTGTGGGTGTGCGTGACTATGTTCATGCCAACATATATGTGTCAATTTGTATATGTGCATGTCATTTTGTGTGTGTGGGTGTGTGTGTGTGTGCTTGTGTGTGGTTACATGTCTATGAAAATGTGTGTGAATGGCTGTGCACACCCTTGTGTATTCATGTGTGTGTGTGTCTACCTATGTTTGCATGTGTGCATGCATGTGTTTGTGAGTAGTGCATGTGTGTGTGTGTGCATGCATATGTTTGTGTGTGCATGTGCATACATTTGCTTGCATACGTGTATGTGAGCATGGACTCACACGAGTGTGTGTGGATGCATGTGCTTGTCCATGCATTCATGTGTTTGGATGTGTGCAAGTTGAAACATGTGTGTGTGTTTGTGTGTTTAGGGACATGCACTTGTATGTATCATCATGTGTGTGTGTGTGCATACATGCATATGAGGTAGTGCATTTTTGTATGCATGCGTGTGTCTAGGCATGTGTGTGTGTGCATGTGTTTATGTTGCTATGTTCACACATGTGTGTACATTTGTCTGTGTGTCACTGCATGTATGTGTATGTGTGTGTGTGCATGCATGAGTGTGGCTATGTGAGTGAGTGTGTGTGTGTGTGTAGATGCACATATGTGTTAGAGTTTGTGTTGGTGTGTGTGTGTGTATGTTTGTATTTGTGTGTGTGTGTGTATTTCTATTAGTGTGAGTAAGCACATATTTGTTTGTGTTCGTATGTGTTTATAGGAGAGTTGTTGTGTATGTATTGATTGTGCATGTGTGTATGCATCTATGAATGTGTGTGCATACATTTGTGTATGCACAAGTGCATGAATATGTGCATTTGCATGTGTGTGTGAGTGCATGTGTGCATATGAATGTGCTAGTGTACGTGCATATGTATGTGGGGGCACATGTGTGTTTGTATGCATACATATCTCCATATGTCTGTGTGTAGGTGTGCATATGTTTAAATACATGTGTGCACAGACATGTGCATGTATGTACATGTGTGTGTGCGTGTGCATGAGTTTGTGTGCATATGTGTTTATCCTTGTGTGCATGTATAGTGTGTGCATTCTTTTGTGCATGCCTATGTGTGTGCATGTCTTTGTGTGCATATACATGTTGGTGTGTGAATGCATTCGTGCATGTGTGAATGTGTGTATGTGCATGCATGCTTGTGTGTGTGTTTGCATGCTTACATCTATATGTGTGTACATCTGTAATTGTGTTTGTTTGTACTAGTGCATGTGTATGTATGTGTGTATGCATGTGCATAGTTTTGCACATGTGTGCATACGTCTACGTGCATTGGTGTCTATGTGTATGATTGCGTGTTCACGAGTGTGTGTACATGTGATTGTGTGTGTGTGTATGTTTGTATGAATTGGTGTGTGCATGGGTGTACACATGTGTGTGTACATGTGTGTGTGTATGCTTGTTTGCATTTAGGTGTGTGTGCAAGTGTATGTGCGTATACTTGTGTGTGTAGGTATGCACATGTATATAAGTGTCTATGCATGTGTATGTGTACATGCATCTATTCATGTGTTTGTCTTGTGCATGTTGCATTCATGTACCTGTGAGTATGTGCTTTTGGAAATTATCTTTGTGCATGTGGGTTCATGCATGCATATAAGTATGTCAATGTGTGCATGTGTGTTTGTTTGCACATCTATGCATATGTAAGAGCATGTGTGTCTGTATTCGTGTGAGTGTGTGTGTGTGTGTGTGCGTATGTATGTTTGTGGGTGCATGCATGCATTTGTCTGAGCATGTGTGCATATGTGTGTGTGTACATGTGTATGTTCCTATGTATGTGTATGTGTGTGTGCACATGTGTGTGTGTGTGTGGGAGTTCAAGCATGTGTGTGTGCCTTTGTATGTGCATGTGTGTGCATTTGTATGTGCATAAGTGTGCATATACATGTTTTTCCTTGAGCAAATGCATGTGCATTCACATTTGTGTGTGGGCAGACACTTGTGTGTGTATATACTTATTTATTTGTTTGTGTATGGGTGCATGTGTGTGCTTGGACACTTATGTGTGTATACATGTATGTGTGTGTGAATGTGGGAGTGGGCATGTGGGTGTTTGTGTCTATGCATGTGTATGAGTGAATGTGTGTATGTGTGAAAGTGTACGTGTGTTTTTGTGTGAGTGTGCATGTGTGCATAAGTGTTTTATGTGTGTGGGTGCTTTTCTATGTTTGTTTTTCATTTGTGTGTATGCATGTGCCTCTTCATGTATGTATGTGTGTGCATGGGTGTTAGTATGTTTGGGTGTGTGCATATGTGTGTACCTATGCATGTGCATGTGGGTTCGTGTAAGAGTATGAGTGTGTGTGCACATTTGTGTGTGTGTGTGCATGTGGGAGTTTGTGCGTGTGCATGTGTTTGTGTTTACATCTATGTGTGTAAGCATGTGTGTGTGCCTGTGGGCATGTATGTACTTGCTTGCATGTGTGTGTGTGTGTGTATATATATTTGTGCATGTGTGCATGATTATGTATGTGTGTGCTTGTGTATTGATCCACATGCATTCTTGTTTGCATGTGTGTGTGTTTGCAAGGATTTTTATGTATATGTGTGTATGCATGTGTATGTGCTGTGCATCCATGTGAGCGTGTGCACATGTGCATATATGTATGTGCATTTGAGCATATGCATGTGCCTATGTATGTGCACATAAATGTGTGTAAACTTGTGTTTCTATGTGTGTATGCATGTGTATGTGCTTGATTATGTATGCATGGTTGTGTTTGTACATGTTCATGTGTGTGTATTTAGATGTGTGCATGTGTGTGTGCCTATGTTCGTAAGTACATATGTGTGAATGTGTGTGGTTGTTTTCTTACAAGTATGTAAGCATATGTGTGTGTGTCAACATGTGTATACATGTATGCTTGTGTGTGTATGTGCATGCATATCTACATTTGTGTGTCTATGTGAGCAAGAATGTGTTTGTGTGTAGGCATGTTTGTGCAGCAAGTGTGTGTGTATGTATATGCATGTGTGTGTGCATACATGCACATGTGTCTGTGTGTGGGGGCACGTGCATGCATAAGTGCTCATGGTGTGGGTTTGTGTGAGCATGCTCAAGTGTTTTTGTATGCACGTAGTCACATGTGCATGTGTGTGGTTTCCCATGCATATGTGTGTCTTCATGTGTGCATGTGCATCTATGCATGTGCATGTCTGTATGCATGTATGTGCATGCATTTGTGTTTATGCATTTACTTGTATATGTCAGTATGCATGTGTCTGTTCTTATGTGTGTATGTGTGTGTATATTTGTGCATGTGTACATGCATGTTTGTGTGTGTATTTATGTGTATTTGTATGCATGTGTGTCTACATGTTTGTGTTTTTGTGCAAATGGGTTCATGCACTCTTGTATGTATGTCTGTGTGCATGCATGTGTGAGCATGTGTGTGTGTGTGTGTGTATCCATGCATGTGTGTGCATGTTCTTATTTTCTTATGCATGTGTGTGTGCATATGTGCATATGCATGCACAAGTGTTTGAAAGTGTGTTTGTGTGTGGGTGTGCACATATCTGCTTGCATGTGTCAGTGTGTGAATGTGTGAGCATGTGCATTGTGTATGTGCTTGAAAGTGTGAGTATGTATATATGTATATGTGTGTGTGTATAAGCAAGTGTTTTCATGTGTCTTTATGTGTGTATGTGTGCTTGCATATGGGTGTGCATGTTGGTGCATGTGTGTGTGTGTAAGCATATGTGTGTGTTCATGGGTGTGTGCATGTGTGCACATATTCCTGCATGTGATCAGGTGTGTGTTCATGCATGCTTGTGCATGTTTATGTGTTCTTGTATGTTTGTAAGTTATCCACACGTGTATGTGTGTGTGTGTGTGCATGTGTTAGTGCAAGCAAGCACGTGTTCTTTTGCTTTTGTGTTTGAGTGTGTGTGCATGCATGTGTTCTTGTTTATTTGTGTATGTGTGTGTTAGAGTATGCATGTTTGTGTTTCTATGCGTGTGTGTGGGTGTGTGTGGTGGAGCACTTATTTTGTTGGTGTGTGTGCATGTTTATGTGTGTGTGCTTGTCTCTTTTCATGTGCATGGGTTTGTGCTTGTGTATGCATGTTGGTTTATGTGTTTGTGTGCATGCATGTGTGTTGCTGTGTGCATGTGCGCATACATATGTGCGTAGGTGTGTTTATGCATGTCTTCCTTTACGTGCATTTGCATATATGTGCATGTGCACATGTTTGCATGTGTCTATGTATTTGTGTGCTTGTGTGTGTGCATGAGTGTACGTAGTCATGTGTGCTTACATGGGTTATTGTCTTCATATACATATATGCATGTTTGCATGTATGTGTGTGGGATATTCTGTGAGTGTGTGTTCATATACAAGTGTTTGCATGAGCATGTACTTGTTCATATTTGTGTTCATGTTTTTGTTTGTGTGTGTGAGCTTGTGTTTACAAGTATGTATGTGTGTGCACATGTGTGTGTGTGCAGGTGTGTTCATATTTGTGCTTGTGTGCATGTGTGTAGGTGTGTATGGGAGGTGTGTGTGTGGATGTGTATGCATGTGTATGTGTGTGCATGTCTATTTATGTGACTACATGCATGTGTGCTTGATTACAAGCATTCATGTAAATGGGTCCAAGCATGTGTGTGTAGTTGTGCATGTTTGCTTGTGCATATGTTTGTGTGTATGCATATGTGTGTGTGTCAATGTGAGTGTATACATGTGTGCATGCATGGTCATGTGTGTGTAGGTGTGTGATATGTGTGTAGTATGCATGTGTGTGTGTGTGTGAGTGCATGTGGCTATGCGTGAGTGCATATGTATGAATGCTTGTGTGTGATTGTATGTGTGCATAGGTGCTTGTGTATGTTTGTACATGTACGTGCATGTTCCTATGTGTGTGTGTGTGTGTGATAGTGTGTTTGTCAATACATGTGTGCATGTATGTGTGCCATGATAAATGTGTGTGCATCAGTGTGTGTGTCTGTGTGCATGTGCATGTGTGAAATGTGTGTATGGTTGTGTGCATGCATGTGTGTGTGTTAGTGTGTTTCTTTATCGGTGTACATATGTGTGTTAGCATGCATATGTGTGAGCATGCATTTGCATGTGTATGCATGCATCTGTGTGCATGTGTGTGTGTTTGTGCATACATGTGTGTGCATGTGTGTGTATGAGTGTATGCATCTGTGCCTATGTGTGTGTGTGTAGGTGTGTACATATGCATGTTTGTATGTTTATGTGTATGCATGTGTGCATGTGCATCTATTTGTGTGTGTGTAAGTGTATGTGTATGCATGCATGCAAGTATGTATGTGTGTGTATATAGGTGTGTGCACATGAGGGTGTGCATGTGTGGGTATGTATGTTCTTTTGGGTACAAGCATGTCTATGTGTGTGCGTGCACATGTGCTTACATGCATGTGTGTGTGTGGAGGTGAGTGTTTTTTTTCATGTCTACAAACATGTTTATTTGTGCAAGTGTTTGGGTACTTATGCATGTATATGTGTATTGGTGTACATGCAATTGTATGTGAATATGTGTGTATGTTTGTGTATGTATTTGTTTATGTGAGTGTGTGTGTGTGTGTGCGTGCATGTATGCATGTGTGCATGTCTTTGGACATGTGTTTAGTTGTGTGCATGTGTCTATTTGCATAGGTGCACAAGCACTATATGTGTGTATGTGTGTGTGCAGGAATGCATGCATGTATGTTTGTGAAGATGTGCATGTGTATTTTTGCATGTGTGTGTGTGGCTATCTAGGTGTCTGTATCGTGTTTATGCATGTGTGTGTGTGTATGTGTGTGTGTGCATATGTATGTCCATGTGTTCCTACAAGTGCGTGTGCATTTATGAGTTTGTGTGACATGTTGTATGTGCATGTGTACTTTTTTGTGTGTACATTCAATTATGTGTAAGTCCAACATTGTGTGGGTGTGTTTCTATATTTGTGTATGCATGTGTGGTTGTGTGCTTGCCTCTATGTGTGTGTGCATTCGTGTGTGTGTTTATGTGTGTGTGTGTGTATGCGCATGTGTGCATTCATAGTGTGATCATGCATGCATGCATGTATGCGTGCATTTGTGTTTGTATGTGTATGTGTGTGAGGGTGTGTGTACATATCTTTGTGCATGTCTAAGCATATTTGTCTATCAATGTCTTTGCATATAGATGTGCATATTTGTGTACGTACATGTCTATGTACGTGTGTGTTTGTGTGAGTGGGTGCATCTATGTGCATGAGTTTGACCATGCACGTGAGTGTAGGTGCACATGTGTGGGTGTTTATGTGTGTCTGTGTGCATGTCTATGCATGTGTGTTTATTTGGGTCTTGACATATGTGTGTGAATGCATGTGTATATATATTGTGTGTGCATATGTACATGCACACATTTGCCTATGTGCATGTGTATGTGCATCAAAATTTGTGTTTATGCAACTTTGTGTGTACATGTGTGTGTAGGTATATTTATGTAGGAATGTATTTGTGCATGCACATGTGCATGTGTGTATGCATACATGTGCATGCGTTGGTGTGTATGTGCATTTGGGCTTTTGTATGAGTGCATAGGCATATCTGCATTTGTGTGAGTGTATGTGTATGTGTGTGTGTGCATGTATATGTGTATGTGAGCAAATGCATGCATGCATATGTCTATATGCATGTGTGCATCTACATGTGTTTAAATGTATGTGTGCGTGCATGTGTTGTTTATGTGTGTGTGTTTGTGCTCAAGTGTGTATACTTACGTGTCCATGTGAGTGTATTTGTGTGCATGTTTGTTTGCAAATGGATATTTGTGTGTGTGTGTGTGCGTATGTGTGTGTCGGTGTCTATACATGCAAGTGTGTGTTAGAGTGCTTGTGCATGTGTATATTTGTGTGCATATTTTGTATGTGCGTGAGTTTGTGCATGTGAATATGCAACTTTTTGTGTTTGCTTCTTGTGCATGTCTAGGTGTGCATGCATGTCCATATCTTTGTGCATGTATGTGTATAAGCATATTTGAGAGCCTACATGTGTGTGTGTGTGTGCACCTTTGCAAGTGCATGTGTGTATGTGTGTGTGCTTGTGCATGTGCAAGAGTGTGCATGTGCATATGTGTGTGTGTGTATGTTTGTTTAAGTGTGCATGTGTATGTGTTTAAGTGTGTGTGTGTGTGTGTGTGTGCATGTGTGTCTTAGTGTGCATGTGTTTATGTGTGCATGTCCATTATTTGTATGATTGTGTTTATGATTGTGCATGTGTGTATGTTTTTGTGCATGTACATGTGTGTTCTTGAGTTCATGTTTGTGCACGAATGTGTGTGTGGTTGTAACGTTGCACGTATATGTGTGTGTGTGTGTATGTCTTCACGCTTGTATGTGGTTTCATGCATGTGTTCATGTATAAATGCATTCGTATGTGTGTATCTATGCATGCATGTGCATACATTTGTGTGGGTGTGCATATTCAGGTATGTACATTTGTGTGTATGCATGTTGAAATTTGTGTGCATTTGTGTGTGTGTGCTTGTATACACATATACATGCACATGGATGTGTGCATGTGTTTATGTGCATGAACAAGTGCATGTGTGTGGTTGTGTACATGTGTCTACGTGTGAATGTGCATGAATGTGAGTGTATTTTTGTGTTTGTGCATGTGGGTACACAACCATGTGTGTGCATGTATGATTTATGTTTGTGTGTTTATGTGTTTGTGCTTGTGCATGTGTGTGTTTCATGTTTGTGCATATGTTATGCAAGCATTTGGTTGTGTGTATATCAGGGTGTGTGCACCTTTATGTGTGTGTCCATTTGTTCATGTGTGAGTGTGCTTGTGTGAGTCTATAACTATGTGAGGGTGTTGGTGGGTGGCTGTGCATGTGTGTGTATGTATGTGTGCATGTGCATGCATGCGTGTGTGTGTGTGTGCGTGAGTACTTATGTGTGCATGTGTACATGCATGTGTATGTGTGTTAGTGTGTGTGTGTATGCCTGTATGTGTTGTATGTGAGTGCATGCATGCGCATGGTTGGGTGTGCACATGCCCATGCATATATGAGTGTGTGTACATGTGTGCTTTTGTGCTTGTGTGTATTTACATGTATGTGCTTATGTATGTGCATATGTGTTCCTTTGTATGTCTCTATGTGTGTGTGTTTCTATTCTACATGTGTGTGCACTTGCACATATGTACGTCTATCTACATGCATGTGTATGTCTATGTGTTTGTTTTGTGCGCATGCGCATATCTGTGTGTGTGCGCATGTGTGCAAGGGAAGGGGATGTGTGTATGCATTTGTGTGTTTTCCTACATATGTGTGGGGGGCACACACATACGTGTGTAAGTGGGCATAGGTAGACATATGAGTTCATGTGTGTGGCTGTGTGCATGCTTTTATGTTTGTGCTTATGTGTGTGTATTTGTGTATGCATGAATGCATGTGTTTGCATGTAGGCACATCTTTGTGTGTGTGTTTTTCTATGTGTCCATGTGTACGTGTACATGTGTGTGATTTTGCATGTGTGTCTGCATGTGTATGCAAGCATGTGTAAGCAAGTGTGCATGCATTTGTGTGTATGCATCTATTTGCATGTGTGTGTGCATGAACACACTTGTGTGTATGTGCATGTGCTTTTGTGAGTTTGTGTGCTTTTGAGTGTGTGTTTGGATACATGTGTGATTGTGTGTGTGGCTATGTTTGTGCTCACTTGTTCATATATGTCCATATGTTTGTGTGAATATGCATGTGTGTGTGTGCAAGCACATATATGTAAATGTGTTTGTGTGTATGTGTGTGTATATAGATGTGTGTGTTTTTGTGTCTATGTGTACATGCATAAATAAGCATGTGCATATTCATTTGACCATGCACGTGAGTGTACGTGTGTATGTGTGGGTGTCTATGTGTGTCTGTGTACATGTTAGTGTGTGTGTGTTTATTGGGGTATTTACATGTGTGTTTGGACGTGTGTGCTTGCATGTGTATGTATGTGTGTGTCCATATGTGTGTGTACTTATGTATGTATGCACATTTGTCTGGGTACATGTGCATGTGCATTATAATTTGTGTTCATGCAACTCTGTGTGTGTGCATGTGTGTGGGTATATTTATGTAGGCATGTATTTGTGCATCCATGTGTGTGTGTATATGTGTACATGTGCATGCATTAATGTGTTTGTGCATTTGTGCATGTGTGCGAGCATATGCACGTATCTACATTCGTGTTTGTATATGTGTACGTGTGTGTCTACAGTGTTTGTTGTATGTGTTTGTGTATTTGAATGTGTGTGCATGCATTGTATATGTATGTGTTCATGCTCAAGTGTGTCGATACCTACGTGCACATGTGACTATGTTTGTGTGCATATAGATATGTGTGTGTGTGTGTGCATATGTGCATGGGTGTCTGTGCATGCAAGTGTGGGTCCAAGTGCTTGTGCATGTGTATATACGTGTGCATGTGTTTGTGTGTGCGTGAATTAGCGTATGTGAATATGTAATTTTTTGTGTTTTCTTCCTATGCATGTATGAGCATGCAAAGATGTCCATATCTTATTGCATGTGTGTGTGTGCATATCTATGAGCCTATGTGTTTGTTTACCTTTGCATGTGTATGTGTCTATATATGTGTGTGCTTGTGCATGTATGTGCATATGAAAGAGTGTGCATTTGCATGTGTGTGTGTATATGTTTGTTTCATTATGTATGTTTGTGAGTGTTTGTGCATTTGTACATGCAAGTGTATGTGCTTGAGTTTGTGTGTGCATGCATGTGTGTGTGCATATGTGTGTTGGTGTGCATGTGTTTATATGTGTGTCCATTATTTTTGTGATTGTTTTTATGCATGTGTGTGTTGTATGTTTTTATGCATTTACATGTGTGCACTTGAGTTCATGTGTGTGTGGTTGTGTCTATATGCATATGTGTGTGTGTGTATGTGTGTCCATATGTTTGTGTGCATTTACATGTGTTTGTGTGCATGCACATGTATGTAAATGCATCTTTGTGTGTGCATCACATGTATATTTATGTGTCTGTTTGTGCATGCATAAATAAGCATGTGCATATGTGCACATATTCATGTGTGTGTGCATGTGCATGCACTTGTGTGTGTATGTGAATGTATGTATTTGTGTGTGTAAGTGCATGTGCATGTGTATGTGTGTTTGCACTTATGAGTGTGTGTGCATGTACATGCATGTGTGGGTGCATGTATGCCTGCATGTGTGCATTTATGCATGTGTGTGCACATGTGTGTGTACGTGTGTGTGTGCATATGTGTCTATGCTTTTGTGTCATGTGTTTGTATGTGTACATGTGTGTGTGTGTGTGTGTCCATGTGTGTGCATTTGCATGTGTATGTGTTCAAGCTAGCATATGTGTGTGTCTGAGTGTGTGTGCACATGCATCCATGCATGTGTGTGGGCATGCATGTTAACATGTATGTATGAACATTTATGTGCGTGCATGCTTACGTGCATTTGTGAATGTGTTTGTGGGCTTACGTTTGTTATTGTGCGTTTACATGTGTGCATGTGTGTGTGTTTGTCAATTTGTGTGCATGCATGTGTGTCTACATCTATGTATGTGTGCATGTGTGATAGTAAGTCTATGTGTGTGTTATGTGCTTGTGTGTTAATGGGCAAGTGCATGTGTGACTGTGTGTGTGCATGGGTGTGTGTGTGAGTGTATGTGTGGTAGTGTTTGTGTGTGTTTCTATATAGGATTACATGCATGTGTGCATGTGTATGTGTCTACATGTGCATGTGTGAGTGCATGTGTATATGTGTGAGCATGTGTGTGTGTGCATGCATGTGTGACTATGTTGGACTATATGTGAGTGTGTGTATTTATGTGTTTGCATATGTGTGTATGAATATGTGCATCTATGCATGTGCATTTGTGTGCTTTGCACAAATGTCTTTGGGTGTGTGTCTATGTCTTCATGTGTATATGTATATGTGCATGCATATATGTTTACGTGCAGGTGCACATGCATGTGTGTGTTTGTGTTTTTTTTTATGCATGTGCATACGAGTGTGTGTGTGTGTACATGTGTATGTTAGAATGGGTGTGGGATTGTATGTGGGATAAGAACATGCATGTTTGTGTGTGTGCACTTGCAAATCTATAAGCATGTGCATGTGCATATGTGTCTATGCATGTTTGATTGTGTTTGTGCACCTATACTATTTTTTGTCTGTGTGCATATGTGTATGTGCATGTGTGTGCATGAGTGTATATATATGTACATGTGTATGTGTGTGTGTGTGTGCATGTATGTTTACTGTGCATGTGTGATCTATGTGCATGCATGTGTGTCTAACTACATGTTTGTTCATGTGCATGTTTGTATGTGTGTACATGTGCATGTGTGCTTGTATGTGTGCATACATAGACGTGTGGGTGTTTGAGTGTGTGCATATGCATGCATGTATTTGTTCATATGTATAGTTTGTGTGGGTGAGTGTGCATGTGTGTGCTTGTGCATGCTTGTGTGTGTGTTTGTGCACGCTTGTGTGAATGCATGTATGCATGGGTGCATGTGTGTATGCATGCTTGTGCATGTGTTTGTTTGTGCAAGCATGTGCATGTCTATGTGTGTGCATGTCTGTGAGTGTATGTGCACATAAGTGTGTGCCTATGCAAATGTGTGCACATGTTTAAGCATGTACTTGTGCCTACATGTGTGTGTGTGTGCATGTGTGTGCATCGATGCTTTTGTTTGTAAGCATGCATGCTCATTTATGTGCTTATGTGTGCATTTGAGTATATGCATGTGTGTGTACCTGTGTGCACGTGTGTTCATGTGATTTTTTATGAATGTGTACATGTCATCTGAGTGTACAACAATGTGATTGTGTCTGTGTGTGTTCATCTATATGTGCATCTGTACTTGCATGTGTCTATGCATGTACGTGTGCTTATCTATGTGCAAGTGCTCATGTGCATGTGTGCATTTGAGTATATGCATGTGTGTGTACCTGTGTGCACGTGTGTTCATGTGATTTTTTATGAATGTGTACATGTCATCTGAGTGTACAACAATGTGATTGTGTCTGTGTGTGTTCATCTATATGTGCATCTGTACTTGCATGTGTCTATGCATGTACGTGTGCTTATCTGTGTGCAAGTGCTCATGTGCATGTGTGCATTTGTGTGTTAGTGTTCATGTGGGTATTTGAATGTGTGTGGAGGCATTGTGGGTGTGCATTTGTGCATGTATACTTTTATGCACGTGTGGGTTTGTACATCTATGTGTATGAATATCCATGCATGTGTGCATGTGTGGGTGTGTAAGCATGTGCATACATGTGCGTCTATGTGTGTACATGTCTATATGTGCAGGTGAGTGTACCTTTGTGTGTATGCATGTGTGTACATTTTGCATGTGTATGACTGCATGGCCATGTGTGTGTATGCATGCATTCATATGTGAGTGTTCGTTCTAGCTCATGTGTGTGTGTGTGTATGTGTGCTTGTGCATGTGTTTATGTGTGCATACTTATGAGCATGTATGCATATGTGTGTGTGTGTATGTTTATGTGTGAAAGCATGTGCATGTGCATGCACATGTGTGTGTTAGGGATGAGCATGTGTGCATGTGGCTATTTATGTGTTTTTGTATGCATTTGCATGTTTGTGTCTGTGTAGACATACATGTGTGTGTGCATGATCAAGTGTGTACTTATGTTTGTTGGTGCATGTGTGTGTGTGTGAATGTGCACTTGCATATATGTATGTCTGTGTGTACGTGTATGTCTTCATGCATATGCATACATATGCACATGTGTATGTGCATATTTGTATGTATGTATCAGTTTATGGGTGTGTACATGTGGATACATGTTTGTGTGCATGTCGATGTATGTGAGAATGTGTGTAAATGTTTGTGTACATGTATGTATGTGTCTATAAGTGTGCGCATGCATGCATGCATCTATGTAACCATTTGTACATGTGCACATGAGAATTTGGGTATGTGTGTTTGTGTACTTGTGGTTGTGCATATATATGTGTGTGTGGATGTGTTAATGTGCTTGTGCGTGATTATACAAGTGTGTGAATGTGTGTTCTTATGTGCATTTGTGTGTGTGCACCCCCTTGTGTGCTTATGTGTGTATTTATGAGTTTGTGTGCATGTGTGTGAGCATGTACACACATGTGTCAGAGCATGAGTGCATGTGTGTGTACTTGTCTGTGTGTGTGTATATGTGCACATGTGCATGTGTGAGTTGGTTTGCATATGAGTGAGTGTGTGTATGTCTATATGCATGTGTGCTTCTATGTATATTGGTGCATATGCATGTGTGTCTAGATGTATGTGTGTGTGTGTGCTTGTGAGCCTGTATTTGTGTGTGTGCTTATGTGCATGTGTGGATGCATGTGTGTATGTGCTTGTGCATGTGTGTGCATGTGCAAGTATGTGTACATTTGTGTGCAAGTGTGTGAATGTGAGTGTGTGCATGTGTGCATTCTTGTGTGTATGTGGATGTGTGTGTGCTTATGCATTTATGTGTGCATATATTTATGTGCATATATCTATACATGCCTATGCATGTGTGTGCATTTGAGTGTGTGCCAACTTCTGCATTTGTATTTGTGTACATTTAAGTTTTTGCATGAGTGCACATCAATGCATATTTGCATGTGAGCATGTGTGTGCATGTATATGTATGTATGTGTGTGTGCCTTTGCAAATGTATTTGGGTGTATTCATGTACATCTGCTTACATGTGCATATGAGTGTGTGCATTGATATGCACACGTGTGTATGTGCATGTGTGTGCATAAGGCCATGTGTGTATGCACATGTGCATGCGTATGCATGTTTGTGTGTGTGCTTGTTGGCATGTGTGCATACATATGATTTTGTATGCACATGTGTCTGTATGTGAATGCATGTGGGTGCATGTGTGTATTCATGTGTGTGTATCATTGTGTGCATGCATGTGTGTATGTGTGCATATGCATGTGCACGAGTGTTTGTGTGTGCATGCTTGCATGTGTGTGTGTGTGCCTGTGCATGAGTCAATGTGCGTATGTGTGTATATGTTTTTGTGTGTGTGGCTTTGTTTATGTGTGTGCATGTGTGTGTGTGTAAATGCATAGGCAAGAGTGTGTGTCGATGTGTGAGTACATATGCATGCACATTTATGTATGTGTATTGGTGCATGTGTATGTGCATGTGCATGTGTGTGTGTGTATGAGTATTCATGTCTGTAGTTATCTATGTTAGCATGTTTATGTGTAGAGCATGGTTGCGGGTGTGCATGCTTATGTGCATGTGTGTGTACTTTTACATGTGTGCATGTTTTTGCATGCATGCTTACATGTGTACTTGGGTGTGTGTGCTAGCATGCATGCATTTGTGTGAGTGTGTTCATGTGTGTGAGTCTGAGTGGTTGTATGTGTGAGCATGCATACATGTGGGTGTGTGCGTACATTAATGTGTGCTTGTGTGTGCTTGCACATGTCTGTTCATGTGGATGTGTGCACATATGTGTGTTTTGTGAGTATATGCACATATGTGCATGTCATTGTACATGTGTACATGCACATGTGTGTTTGTGCAAGTGTGTATGAATGTGCGTGTACATATGTGTGCAAGCATGTGTGTGCACCTATGTCTACATGTGTGCGAGTGCATGTGCTTGTGTTAATGGTGTGTGTATGTGTGTGTGTGCATGTGCATGTGGGTGTGTGTATATGAGTCTACTTGTGTGTGTGATCATGTGAGTATGTGCATGTCTATGATTTTGCACTTGCATCTCGATGTACAAATGTGTGTGTTGTGCATACCTATGTGTGTGCATATGTCTGTGCACATCTACCTATGTGTGTGCATGACACTTTGTTCATGCTTTTGTATTTATGTGCATATGTGAATGTATTCTTGTGCTTATGCATACATGTGCATGTGCGTGAGTGTTTATTTTTGTAGATGTGTATGTGTGCATATGTGTGTGTTTCTTCTTGTGTGTGTAGGTGTGCATGCGTGTTTGCGAGTGTGTATTTGTGTATGTATTTATATACATGTGAATGTGAGCGCTTATGTTTATGTTTACATAAACAGTTGGGTCTCTAGGTGGTGTATGTTTTTGTGTCTCCATATATGTGCATGTGCATGCATATACATATGTATAAGTGTGGGTGTTTGTGTCTATGGGTGTGTGCATGCAGGTGTGTGCACATGCTCTTGTGTGTGGGTGTGGGAGCATGCATGAGTGCGTCTTCCTATGCGTATGCATGTGTACATGCTCGTGTGTGTTTGTGTGCCTATGTGTGCATATGTGTGTGCCTACTTATGTGTTTATGTATGTTTGTATATGCCCATGTGTGTGCATGTGCTTGTGCATGTGTGTGTGTGTTTGTCTGTATATGTGTATGTGTGTATATGCATTTTCCTATGTGTGTTCATGTGCATGTGTGTGTGTGTGGGTGCACATGTGCGCATGTGTTGTTAGGTGTATTGTGACAGCACATATGCATATGTGTACATGTGTGAGAATTTTTGTGTGTGCAATTGCTTCCATGTGTGCCTATATGTGTGTGTGAGGTGGGAAATTTTGTTGGTGTGTGCATTTGGGTGTTTGTGTCTGTGTATTTTTGTGTGTATGTAGGGGCAAATGTGCATCTGTGTATTAGTATGTGTGGATGTGTTTGGGTCTATGTGTGTTCACATATGCATGTTTGTATGTGGATGCACATATGTGTATGTGGGTTAGCGTGTTTTTGTGTGTTTGTGTTTATGTATGTGTGTGTGTACATATGTGTGTGCATGTGTGAACATATGTGAGTGCTTGTGCATGCACGTGTATGTGTGTGTACATGTGTGTGTGCATGTGTGTGTGTGTTTGCATGTGTGTGCAGGTGCATGTGTTTGTGCATGTGTGTACTTATGCATACATGTGTGGGTTTGCATATGTATGTATGTATTCATGTCTATATATGCATGTGTATGTTTGCTTATAAGTGTGCATGTGCATGTGTTTGTGAGTGCACGACCATTGTAATGTGTGTGTGCATATGCTTGTGTGCCTATCTACATGTTTTTTTGTGTGTGCATGTGTTGATGTGTGTATGCATGATTATATGTGTGTGTATGCATCTGTTTGTATGCAGGTTCATGCTTGTGTGTGTGTGCATGTGTGTGTTTGTGTGTGTGAGGGTGTGTATGACTACATGTTGTGCATGTGTGCTCTTGTGTGCATGTATACACATTTGTGTACACATTAACATGTTTGCATGTACATGAACATATGTGTGCATGCACTCATTGGCATGGATGAGTGTGCGTCTGTGTGTACATTTGTGGGCCTTCGCATGCGTATTTGTGCTTCTGTGCATGTCTATCATTGAGCATGTGTCTATGTGCATGAATGTGTGTGTGTGTGTTTATCCATCCATGTGTGTGCATATGGATGCATGTAAGAGTTTAGATGTACATGTGTTTGCTTGTTCCTGTTTGTTTGTGTTTATGCCTATCCATGTCCATGCATGTCTGTATAATTTATGTGTGTGTGATTGTGTGCATTTGTGTGTATGTTTGTGTGCATGTTCATATGTGTGTTTGTATGTGTGCATGCATGTGTGAATGTGCATGTGTGTGTGGGTGCATGTACATGTGGTTGTATGTGTGTGTGTGTTTATGCATGTATGTGCATGTTCGTGTATGTATGTTTGTATGTGTATGTGGGTGCATGCATGAGTACATGTGTGCATGCAATCGTATGAATGTGTGTCGCTATGTGTCTGTCGGTGTGTGTGTGTGGATGGGTGCATATGCATTGGTATGTGTAAGCGAGTGAGTGAGTGTGTGCGTATGCATGTGTCTATGTGTGTGCATTTGTGTGCATGCATTCTTGCATATGCACGTGCTTGAGTGTGTATCTTTATGCATGCACATGTGTATGAATATTTGTGTGTTCTACATACATATCTATGCACGTGTGTGGCTGTGTTTGTGTGTGTGTGCATTTACATGCATCTATGTATGCTCATATGTATGTATGCATGTGCTTGTGCTAATGTGTGTGTACTTAAGTGTATTTTTGTGTGTGTGCATGTATGTGCAATGTTTTGTGCATGTATTTGTATATGTTTGTGTGTTTGTATACATGCAT
The DNA here is from genome assembly GCA_023846275.1 of Vanilla planifolia. Taxonomy (NCBI): domain Eukaryota; kingdom Viridiplantae; phylum Streptophyta; class Magnoliopsida; order Asparagales; family Orchidaceae; genus Vanilla; species Vanilla planifolia. The sequence continues at coordinate 740,373 of JAIUJO010000208.1, forward strand.
GTGTGCACTTATATCCATGTGCATGTGTGTGTTTGCATTTATGTGGGTTTGTGTGTTTATGCATGTGTTTATGAGTGTCTCAAGGTGTGTCTATAGTTGTGTGAGTACACACTTTTGTGTGTGTGTGTGCATGTGCTTCCTATATATGTTTGTGTATGTGTGTGATTATGTGTGAGTGCATGTGTGTGTTCATCTGTGTGGGTGTTAATGTATGTGTATGTGTGCATGTGTGAATGTGTGTGTGAGTGCATGTCTATACATTTGCATGATGGTATACATGTAGGCACATGTGTGTGTAGTGGTGTGTATGTGTGTGTGTCCACATGTGATGATGCTTGTACATGTATGTGATTGTGCATGCCTGTGTGCATCTGTGTATGCATATGTGCACTCATGTCTCTATGGATGTAGTTTTTCTTATGTGTGTGTGCCTATGGTTATGACTGGTGTGCTTGTGTCCATGCATTTGTGTGCATTTGTGTGTGCATATCTTCATGCACTTATGTGGGTATGTGTGTTTACTAGTGCATGTGCATGTGTATGTCTACATGTGCATGTGTTTGCATTTGTGTGTGCATTTATTTCTATATATGTGTGTGTGCATCTTTGTGTGCATATGAGTACATGTGTGATGCGTGTGCACGTGTGCTTGTGCGTGTGTGTGTTGTTGTGTGTGTGTGTGTGCTTGTGCTAGTGGGTGTGTTTGTATACGTGTGTATGTGTTTGTGTGGATGCTCTTGTTTGTTTGTGTGTGCATAGGTACGTGCATAAAAAAAGTGTGTATGTGTGTGCTTGCATTTGTTTGTGTGAGTTTGTGCTTTTGCCCGCATGTGTCCTTTTGTGCATGTGCATGTGTGTGTGCTTAAGTGCATATGTGCCTATTTGCATCTATGGGTGGTTCATTTGTTCTTATGTGCATGTGTGGGAGCATGTGCATGTGCTTGTGCATATGTCTATGTGCATGTGTTTTTGTTTGTGTGCATGTGCACATGTAAGTGTACATGTAAGAATGTGTGAAATTGTGTGGGTGTGCATGTGTGTATGCAAGCATGTTTGTATGTTTGCATGTGAGTGTGTGCTTGTGCCTACATATGTGGTTGTGTGCATGTGTGTGTGAATGCCTAAGTTTGTATTTCTTTTTTGTTTGTGCATGTTTGCATGCATGTGTCGGGGTGTTTTTCTTGTATATGTGTGTGTTTGTGCTTGTGTGTGTATGTTCATATGTGCGATTGTGTCTATGTCTCTATGTGCATGCAAGCGTATGTATGTGCATATGTATATGTGTGTGTGGGAGTGTGTGCATGTACATGTTCATTTTACATTTTTGTGGCACATTTCTATGTATGCAACTTTATGTGCATGTGTGTGTATGATTACGTATCCATGTGTTTGTGCATGGAAACATGTGTGTATATGTGTGTTTGTCCCTATGCATGTGTGCGTGTGTGTCTGTGTGTGCATGTCTATGTGCATGTGTGTACATATGTGTGTGAGCATGTGTGTGTGTGTCTATGTGCACATGTGTCTAATTCTCTATTTTTGCGTGAATGTGTTTGTGCAATTACACGTGGGTGCTTATGTGAGTGCATGTGCATGTGTTTTTATGCATGTTTGTGCATTGGCGTGCATGCCTGTATGAGTTTGGGTGTATGTGTGTGTGTGCAAATGTGTATGTGTATTTGTAAGTTTGCACGGGTGGGTATATGCAAATGTAAGCATTTTTATGTACCTGTTTGTGTCTGTAAGTGTGTGGGAGTGTGCATGCATGCATGCATGTGTGTGTAAGTGCATGTGTGCATGTATATGGATGTGTGCCACTACATGCATTTTCATGTATATGCATTTGCATGTGTTTGCATGTGTCTATATATGTGTGCACTTGTGTGTGCTAGTTAGTGTGCCTGGTCATTTGTATGTGCATGTGTAATTGTCTTAAAGTGTGTCTATGCATGTTTGCGTGTATGTGTGTGAGCATGGACGCAAGTGTGTGTGCTTGTGTAAGTGTTTGCAAGTGCATGTGTTTGTGTGTACTATTTCATGTGTATGTTTTTGCTTGTTTGTGTGTGTGAATGTGTGTCTATATGTATGCATGTGTGTGCATATGTGTGTGCACATGTGTGTATGTATGGGTGAGTGCATGTGTGTGTGCGTGTGTGTCTTTTTGTGCATGTCTATTTGTGTGAGGGCATGCATGTGTTCTTATGTGCAAGCATTCAAGTATATGGGTTTGTGCATGTGTGTGTGTGTGGGTGTACATGATTACTTATGCATGTGTGTGTGTGTGTGTGCATGTGTGAATGTTTTTGTATGTACATGCATGGGTTTGTGTGCAAGTGTGTGACAAATGTGTAGTATGCATGTGTGTGTGTGTGTAAGTGCATGTGTCCATGCATTTGTGTGCATGCATGTGTATGAATGCTTGTGTGTGATTATGTATTTCCATAAGTGCTTATGTGTGATTGTAAAAGTGTGTGCATGTTCCTATGTGTGTGTGTGTGATAGTGCATTTATCAATTCTTGTGTGCATGTGCAATGTGTATGTGCATTTGTGTACATGGGTGTGTGCATTTTTATCTACATTCATGTCATGCATGTGTGCATATGTATGTTTATGCGAGCATATGTGCACGTGTGTGTATGTGTTTTTGTGAGGGTGCATTTGTTTATTCGTGTGTGTATGTTCATGTACACATGTATGTATGTGCATGCATGCACATATGTGTGGGTGAGTGCATGGGTGTGTGTGCTTGTGTCTGTGTACATGTGGATATTTGTGCATGTGTCTATGTGTTCATGTGTGCATGGTTGTGTTCATGCATGTGTGTGTTTGTGTTTATGTGTCTATACGTGGGTGTTTGTATATGTGTTTCTATGCACTTGTATATGCAGGCATATGCATGTGTGTGCATGTGTGTGTGCCTTTATGCACATGTGTATGCATGTGTGATTAGATGTGTGCATGTGTGTATTTGTTCAAGTATGCTTGCATTTTGTTTGCATATGTCTTCTTATGCATGCTTATGTGTGCATGTCTATGTGTGTTTTACTGTGCATGTGCAATTGTTTATCTCTGTGTGTGTTTGCATGCATTTGCATTTGTGCATGTGTATGTATCTATGCATGTGTGTGTGTGTGCATGCCAATCAGTGGGTTATGTATGTCTGTGTATGTGTACATCTGAGTTTTATGAGTGTGTGTTCAGAGGAGGGGAAGTGCACTTATAGATGTTTGTGTGCATGAGCATGTGCATACATGTATGTGTGTTTGAGATTGTGAGTACATGAGTATATGTGTGTGTGGGTTGAGTAAGTGTTTGTGTATGAGTGCATGAGTGTGCATAAGTGCATATGTGTGTGTGTAAAAATAAGCATGTATGTGTGTGTGCAAATAGGCTTGTTTGTGTTGTGCATGTGGATGTATGTGTGCACACATGTGTGTGTGTGTATGCATGTGCATATGTGTGTGAGTGTGTGTGTTTGTGTGTGTGCTTATGTGCATGTGTGTACTTGTGTATGTGCACATGCAAATGTATGTATATGCATTTGTGTAAGCATGAGTGTTTGTGAGCATGCATGCATGTGCGTGAGTGTGTCGATGTGTGTGTGTGTGTGTTAAAGTCCATGTCTATATGTGTGTGCATGTGTGCATATACCTTGTGTTTGTACTAGTATGTATTTGTGGATGTTTTCATATGTATGCATATGTGTTCATGTGCATATGTGTGTATGTGTGTACATATTCATGAGTTCATGTGTTTCTGCTTCTATTTATGTGAGTGAACATGTTAATGGGTGGGTGAGCATGCATGTGTTGGTGTGTATGCATGCATGTATTTGATTGTGTGCATGTGTGTGTACATGTGTGTATGTGTGCACACATGTATTTTTGTATGTGCTTGGGTGTGACTATGTGTGGGCTTGTGTGCATGTGTGAGTGCTTGTTTGTTCAAGTGTGCACATGTGTCTGTGTTTGTGCATATGTTTATGTGGGCATGTATATGTTTATGTGCATGTGAGGATAGGTTTGGGCATGTATGAGTGCATAGATGCAGGTGTATGTGTGCATGAGTGATTTAGTGTGTTCAAGTGTATGTGCATGTATTTGTGCATGTGTTTGTACTCATGTGCATGTCTATGTGTGCATACACTTGTGTGCACTTGCCTATGTGTGAGTTTTTAGTGTGTGTGCATGGATGTGTTTGCGTGTGCATGTGTATTTTCTTGTGAATATATGAGAGAGTGTGTGTGCATGCTTGTGCTTATGTATATGTGTATGCACAAGTGTGCGTGTGCAAGAGTGTGCTTATGTTATGTGCATTTGTGCATATGTGTGCAAGTGAGTGTGTGTATTTATTCATGTGTGTGCATATATGTGTATCTCTTTAAGTGTGCTTGTGTGTGCGAGTGTTGGTGCATGTATGTGTGCATGTTTGTGCATTGATGCATGTGCAAGTGTAAGTACGAATGTGTGCATCATATTGGTCTGTGTGTGTTTGTTTGCATGTGTGTGTGTACATGTGTGCTTGTCAACATGTGTGTGTGCATGTGCATGCATTTGAGTGTGTGTACATGTGGTTGTGTGTGTGTAACTAAATGCATGCACGCTTGTGTACATGCATGTAGTTGTGTGTGTGTGTTTTGAGCACATCTAAGTGGGTGTGTATGCATGTGTTTGTGTGTTTAGGCACACACGCATGTGTGTGCATGCGTGTGTCCACATGTGTGTGTATGCAAGCTTGTGTTTATGTGTGTGCATGTGTGTATATGTGGCTATTTGCAAGCTTGTGTGCATGCATGTCTGCATGCTTATGTGTGTCGACATTAGTGTGTGTGTCTGTTAGTGTATGTGGGTTTTTGTGTGTATGCACATGCATGCATGTATGCGTGTGCAAGTCTCTATGAGTATCTGTGTGTGAATGTATGTGCATGCATGAGTGTCAGTGTGTGTGTGATGGTGGTGTGTTTATTCATGTGTGTGTCCACATGATCACATGTCTGCATCCATGCATCCCTTTGTATGTGTTCATATGCATGTGTTTGCATATGTGTCTAACTATGAGTACATGAGCATGTGCATGGTTGTGTGTGCATGTGTGTCCATGTGTGTGTGCTTATGCAAATTTGTGGGTGTGCATGTGCATGTTTTGGCCTACATGTGTGTGTGTGTGTAAATGTATTTGTCTATGTGTCTGCATGACCATGCATGTGTATATGTGTGTGTGTACATATGCATGTGTGTGTGTGCATTTGTTTGTGTGTTTATGTGTGCTTGTGTGTTTGCATGTGTGGTTGTGGGTGTGTGTGTACACACGCATGTGTATGAGTGTGCCTGTGCATGTGCATGTGTGTGTGTTTGTATCTAACCACATGTGTGTGTGTGCATGAATATGTGCATATGTGAGCAAGTGTGTGTGTATATGTGTATGTGTGTGCATGCATGCATATGTGTGTGTGGGTGTGTATGAGTGTGTGAGTATGAAAGCAAGTGTTTGTGTATTTGTGTGTGCATGATAAAGTGTGTGTGTGTGTGTGTGCATATGTGCATATGCATGTGTGTAACTATCCATGTGTGTGTATGTGTGTTTGTACATGTGTGGTTGTGTTTATGATTGTGTGTTTGTGTGTGTGTACATATGGGTGTGCACGTGTGTTCATGTATGTGCATGTATGTGTGTCTGTATGTGTATGTGTGTGTGTGTGCATGTGTGTGTTTATGTGTATGCATGTGCATTTTAGTACATGTGTGTCTATTGGTGTGTGTGAGCAAGTCTGTGTGCATGTGAGCTTGCTTATGTACATGCATGTGTGTGTCTGTGCACGTGTGTCTATGTGCATGTGCATGTTTTGGTGTGCTTGTATGTTTGTGCAAACATATTTGTTTATGTGTGTGCATGCATGTGCATGTGTATATGTGTGTGCATGTTTGCATTGGTATGTGTGTCTACGTGTGCTTGGGTATGTGCATGTGTGGATTTGTGTGTGTGCAAATATGCATATGTATGAGTGTGCTTGTGCATGTGCATGTGTGTGTGCATGTGTGCATATGTGTGTGTGTGCATGAATATGTACATGTATTTGTGCATTTATGTGAGCAAGTGTGTGAGTGTGTGTGTGTACATGTGTATGCGTGTGTATGTGTGCATGCAAGCATATGTGTGTGTGGGTGCATATGGGTGTGCAAGTCTGAAAGCTAGATTGTGTGTGTGTGCATGATAATGTGTGTGTGTACCTATGTGCATGTGCAAGTGTTTAATTATCCATGCGCGTGTGTGCGTATGTATGTGTGTGGTTGTGTTTATGCTTGTGTGTCTATGTGTGTGTATATATGGGTGTTCCTGTGTGTTCACGTTTGTGCGTGTACTATGCTTATATGTGGATGTGTGTGTGTGGATGTTGTGTGCTTATGTGTATGCATGTGTGTGTCTATGTGTGTGTGTGAGAAAGTCTATGAGCTTGCATGCTGGTGTGCATGTTCATATATATGCATGTGAGCATGTTTGTGTGTGTGCATGTGGGTGTGTTTGTGTGTGCCTGCATCCATGTGTGTATTTGTGTGTGCGAGTGAGTGAGCATGTGTTCTTGTATTCATGTGCCCTTATGAGTATGTGAGATGTCCGTGTCATGTGTGCATACGCATGTATGTGTGTATGCCTACTTGTGTGTATGTGATTGTATGTGTGTGTTAGTGTATGCATGTATGTGTGAGTTTATTTATGTGTGTGTGCATTCTTGTACATATTCTTGTGTGTGTGTGCATGTGTTTGTGTGTCCATATGTGTGTTTATGGGTGCGATGTATGTGCGTGTTGTCAGTGTATGTGAGCACATGTTTGTGTGCATGATTGTGTTTATGTAGGTGTGTGTATGTGTGTGCTTGTGTTCTTGTGTTTGTTTATGCGTGTCCAAGCATGCTTTTGTGTATGTTCATGTGTGCATGTGTGTGTGTGTACTAGTGTGTGTGTTGCTATGCACAAGCTTGTGTTTACATATGTGTGTCTGTTTATGTTTGCATAAGAGCAAGAGTCTATGCTTGTAAGCATGTGTAGTATGTGCACACACAGCCTATGCATTGGTTATTGTGTGAGAGTGAGTGTGATTATATATGTGAATGCCTACATTTTTGGTCATGTATGTATGTGCATGTGTGTGTGTTAGCATGCGTGTGTGTGTGCATGCACGCTTCAATGGTGTAGGTATTGATGTGTGTAGGAGCGTGTATGAGCAAATGTGTGTGTGTATATGTCTGTGCATGCATGCTTGTGTATGTGTATCTTTGTATGTATATGTTTGTCTACGTGCATGCTAATGTTCATGTGTACGAATGATCATGCATGCCAGTGTACATATGTGTGGTAGTTTGCATGTCTGTGTGTGTGTGTGCATACATGCATGCTTATGTTCATGAGTACGAGTGATCATGCACACCCATGTGCAAATGTGTGGTAATGTGCATGTGTGGGGGTGTGTGTGTGTGTGCATGCATGTGTGTGTCTTTATGTTTTTGTGTGTATTTGCATGTGCATGTGTGCAAGTGCATGTACTTGTGCATGTGAGTCTATTTTTCTTTGTGCATGCATATGTGTGTGTGTGAGTGAGCATGGGTGTTTGGGTGTGTGTATGGTTGTGGGTGTGTATGTGTAGGTGTATGTATGCATGCATAGATTTGTGTGTGGGCTTGTATGTGTATCGAGGTGAGTGTATGTGTCTGTGAGTTTATGTGCATGTGTATGTGCAAAAGTTCATGTGTTTTTGTGCTTTAGCATGTTTGTGTGTGTGTGTATATGTTTGTCTGTATGCATGTGTGTATGCATATCTAGGTGTGGGGGTATGTGTGCATGCATGTTTATATGTTTGTGTATATGTGTGTACATATATGTGTGGGTATGCTTGTGAGTGTTTACATGTGTTCATCTTTGCTTGCATGTGTGTGCATGTTTCTGTGTGTGTTTGGGCGTGTATGTATTTGTGTGTATGCGCATGTGCGTGTATGCATATGTAGGTGTGGATGCATGTGCGTGTGTGCTATGCGAGCATGTGCATGTATGTGTATAGGGTTGTATATGTGTGTGCATGTGTACCTGCACGTGTGGGTATGATTGTGTGTGTTTACATGTGTTCATGTGTACTTGCATGTGTGCATGTGTGTTCATGTGCATGTTTCTATATGTGTGTGGGGGTGTTCATGCATGCATGCATGTACATGCATACATGTATGTATGTGCATGTGTGTTCACATATGTATGTGTGGTTAGGCCTATGCATACATGTAGGTGTGTACGTCTACAGGAACATGTATATATGTGTGGTTATGCATGTTTATGTGTAAATATGTGTGTGTTTGTGAGTGCATGCATGCAAGAGTGTGTATTTGTGCATGTGCATTTTTGTGCATGTGAGCAAATTTGTGTGAATGTGTGGATGCATTAGCATGTTCATGCATGTAGGTATTTGTGGGTTTCTTTTCTATTTGTTTATGAGTATGTATGCCTACATGCATGCTTGCTTGTGTGTGTGAATACATACATGACTATGTGTGTGTATAGGTGTATGTGTTTATGTGTGCTTTTATGCTTGCATATGTGTGTGTGTGTGTGTGCTTGGGCTTACATTTGTATTTTGTGTGTGCACATATGCATGCATGTCAGTTGTGCATGTGTGTGTGCATGCATGTGTACATGTGCATGAGATGTGAATTTATGTGTGTGTGTTTGTGGATGTAAGCATGTCTACATGCATGTGTGTATAAGTGTGTATTGTTGAGTGCATGTACTTGTGTGCTTGTGTGTGCATGTGCGTGAGTGTGTACATCTTTGTGAATTTGAATGTCAACATGTATGTAATGCATGTTTGCATGTATGTGTGTGTGCATGCATGTGACCATGTTTTTATGTGTGCATGTTTATACTTGTGCATGTTTGTGTGTGTGTTTTATTTTTTTATGTGTGTAGATATTTTTGTGCATGTGCATGTGTGTGTGCATATTTTCCTATGTGCATGTGTGCTTCTATGTGCATGTTGATGTTAGAGTGAGTGCATGTGGATATGTGTATTTGCTTGTGCATGTGCATGTGCATGTGTATGTAGATGGGTGTACATGTGTGTGTGTGCATATCAATGTTTGTGTGTGTGTACGTAAGTTAGCTTTTGCATATGTGCATAAGTGTGTGCACGTGTGTATGTGTGGGTGTGTGTGTGGGTATGTGTTTTAGTGTTTGTGTGTTTGAGTGTCTACATGTGTATTTGTATGGATGCAAGAGTGTGTGCATGCACACAAATGTGCAAGTTGGTGAGTGCATGGGAGCTTGTGTTTTTTTGTGTGTGGGAGTGCATGAATGCTTGTGTGATTGCACATGTGCATATAGGTGCATGTGTTTTTTGTATGTAATCTGATTTGTGTCAATGCATGTCAGCATATGAGTGTGTGTATGTGCATATGTGTGCATGCGCATGCATGTGTGTGTGTGCATTTGAATGTACATTTGTGTGCATATGTGTGTGTGCACGTGTGGGTGTACATATGCATATGTGTGTGCATGTGTGTGTCTGTGTGTATGCATATGCAAGTGTGTGTGCATGTTTGCACATGTGTGTGTGTGTGTGTACCTCTATGCATGCATGCATGTGGGTGTCCATATGTGTATTCGTGCATATCCATTTGTGTTTGAAAGTATGTGTGAAGGTTTACATGTGCGCTTGTATGCATGCATCTATGTGTGGCTGTGTGTCTATGTGCATGGCTTGTGCACATGTGTGTGTGAGTGCATGTGTTTGTGTGTCTAAAAGCATACATGAATGTGTTTCTGCATGTGTGTGTTCTTGTATTTTTGTGTGTTTGTGTGTGTGTGCATGTACATGTGTGTTTTAGTGTAAATGTATGTGTTCATGTTTGAGTTTGTTTGCATGTTTGTTTATGTGTGATTATGTGTGCATGTGTGTGCATGTGTACATGTGTGGTCCATGTGTTTATGCAATTGGTCATGCATCTAGGCATGTGTGTGTGTACATGCACGTGTATATGAATGTATGTGTGTGTTTGTGTGTTTGTGTGTGTGCCTCTATGTGTGTGTGTATGTGCATGTATGTGTGTCCATGGGTGTCTTTTTGCATGTGCAAATGCTTATGTGATTATGAATGCGTATATAAGTGCATGTGTGTATAGGTGTGGACATGCCTATGTGCACCTATGTATGTACATGTGTGTGCATGTATGTGTGTGTGTGTATGTGTGTATGTGTTTGTTTGTGCAAGTGTGTGTGTGGGCCTGTGTGTGTATGTGTGTGTGCACACACATGTGCCTGTGTACCTATATGTGTATATTCATAGTTATGTACAGGCATGTGTGCATATGTATGTGTTTGTGATTTGGGCATGTGCGTTTGTGTGTGTATATGTGTGTTCACCTGCATGTGTGTGCAAGTGTGTTTATGTGTGCATGTGCACATCTGTGTGTCCTTGTAAGTCTTTGTTGTTGTGTGTGCATGTGCGTTCATCTGCATGCATGTGTGTTTGTATTTATGTATATGTATGCATGTGTGTGTTCATGTGTGTGTGTGCACACATGTGTATGTGCATGTGTGTTCACATCTATGAAGGTGCATGTTCATGTGTGTTTATAAATGTGCATGTGCATTTGTGTATCCATGTGCACACATGTGTATGTGTGTGTGTGCATGCACATGTGTGTATGTGTTTGTATGCTTCTACGTACATGTGTGTAATTGTCAATGTTTGTTTGTGTTTGTGTGAAAGGGTGCATTCGTGTGTGTTTGTGTGTATACATTTTTGTGCGAATTTTTGTGTGTTAATGCAAGTGAAATTGCATGTGTGTGTGTGATTATGTGTGCATGTTTGCATGAATGCGTGTGGGTGTGTTCGTGGGAGTGTGTGCATGTCTATGCACATGTGTGAGTACATATGTGTGTGCATATACGTGCACATGTATGTGTGCATCTTGTGTGTGTTTGTGCATATCTTTACATGTGTGTGTGTGTGTGTGCATGTTCATATGTATGCATTTGTATATGAATGTGTGTATATGGTTTTTTGGTGCATTTGTGTCTAAACGTATGACTGCGTTTGCATGTGTAAGCACGCATGCTCAAGTTTTTGTCTGTGTGTTCGAGTGTGAATACATGTGTTTTTGTTCGTAAATGTGCGTGTGTATGTGCATGAGTGTGAGTGTGTGTGTCCATGTGTTACATATGTGTGTAGATGTGTGCATACTTATGCATATGTATATATGTGTATGCATGCATCTACATATGTGGGTTCGCACATGTTCGTATGCATGTGCATGTGCAAGTATGGGCATGTCATTATGCGTGTGTGTATTCTTATATGTGCATGTCTATGAATCTATGCATGTGCATGTGTGTGCATATTTGTGTACATGTGCATGTATGTGTGTGCTTGTGCATGCATGTTCATGTGTATGTTTGTGCATTTACAAGTGCATGTGTGTGAGTGCATTATTGCATGTTTGTGTGTGCATGCATGTTTCTTTTACTAATGAGGGTGCATGTGTGTGTATGTGTCTATGTGTACCTATATGCACTTGTGCTATTATGTAGGTACAAGCATGTGTGCATGCCAAGTGAGTGTGTAAGAATGCTTGTGCTTGTGTGTGTGCGTATAGGTTTGTGGGTGTACGTGTGTACATGTTTGCATGTGTTTCAGCATGTGTGTGCGTGTGTGTGTATTTGTGTGTAAGCATGAGTGTATGTCTGTGTGTGTGAGTGCTACTTATGCATATGTATGCATGTGTATACATTTTTGTGGGTGTGGGTGTGGGTGTGTATGTGTATGTGTGCGTGTGTGTGTTATTGTGCGTGTGTTTATGTGTGTCTGCATGTGTATACCTATGTCTGTGCATATGCATGTGTGTTCGCAAGTATTCACACACACACACACCTATGCCTATGAGTGGTTGTTCATATGTGCACTTGAGTGAGTGTATGTTCCTTTGCATTTGCATGTCTATTTGTGCATGGTTGTGTTTGGGCATGCATGTGTATGCATGTGGGTCGTGCAAGTGTATGTGTGTGTGCATGCATTCATGTGAGGATGTGCATTTGTGCAAGTCTATCTACCTGCATGTTTGTCTTCTTATGATTTAAGTGTTTGTGTGTATTTGTATGTGTGTGTTTTTTTACATGTGTTTGCGAGTGTATGTGTTTGTTCATTTGCTTGGTTGTGAGTTTGTGAGGGTGTGTGCGCATGCATGTGTGTCTATGTTTGTTTGTGTGTGCTTGTGTGTGTGTGTGTATTCATGCATGAGTTTGTGTCTATGTGTGGTTATGTGTGTGTATGTATGCATGCATGTGTTGCATGAGCACATGAGTGTGTGTGTTTGTTTGTTGATCATTAACGCATGTACATTTGCATCGATGCACATGTGTGGGCATGTGCTTGTACATACGCATGTGTCTGTATATGTGTATGCATGTATGTGCATATGTGAGTGTGATTTTGTGTTTTTGGATGTATATTCCTATGTGTGTTTATGTGTGCATACTTGTGTGCATGCATGCATGAGCTTATACATGTTTGCATTTGTTGTGCATGAGTGTGTGTGGGTGTAGGTATTTATGTGTGTGCAGGTGTGTGTATATGTGCACGAGTGTGTGTTTTTGCTTCTATGTTGTTTTGAATTTGTGCTTGTGCATGTTCATATGTGTACCTAGTGATGTATGCGTGTATTCTTACATTTGTGTGTCTTTGTGGTTATGCACTTACATGTGTGTACATGTATGTGTGTGCTTTCTTGTGCATGTGCATTTATGCATATGCATGCATGTGTGTGTGTCTAGGTGTGTGTGAATGGTCATAGATATGTACATGTGCACATAGTTTTTAGCATTCATGCATGCATGTATGGGTGAGTGTTTGTATGTCAATGATTTCCTTTTTATGTGTGTGCAATTGTGTGTTCGCACATGCATGTTTGTGCATGTATGTGTGCGTGCATACATATGCAAACGTATGATTATGTTTGTGTGTGCATGTGTATGAGCATATATTTATGTTTGTGTGTGCTTATGTTTTCATGCTTGTGTGTGTATGTGCACTTGTGTTTGCATGTGTATGTGTAGTGAATGTGTGTGCTAGTGCCCTCACATATGTGTATGCATGTATGTGTTTGTTTGCTTATGCAAGTGTGCATATATGTATTATGTGTGTGTGAGTTTATGCAAATATGAGTGCATATGTGTGTGCATGTATGCAAGTGTACAAGTGTTTGTGTGTGCGAACATGGGTATCCTTGTGTGTGTGTGCGTTCATGTGTTTGTGTGTGTTTGTATGGGTGTGTGCATGCATACATGTGTAATTCTGTGTGTGTTCTTGTGCATGTGTATGCATGTATGTCAATTTTTTAAGTTTGTGATTTTTCATGTATGTATATGTATAAGTGCATGTGTGTGTATGCATATATGTGTGTTTGTGTGTGTGTATGTGTACATACTTGCATATCCATGTGTATATTCATTTATGTGTGCATGTGTGTGTGTTTTTTAATGTGTGAATATGTGCATGTGTACATTTGTGTGTGTGTCTTAGTGTGTGCATGGGTGTGCATGTGTCTATGCCTATGTGTGTGTATGTGTGCATGTGCGGGAGTGTGTGCATGTGTATGGGTGAGTGTGTATGCGCATGTATGCATTTGGGTGAGTGTTTATGTGCACATGAGTGTGTGCATGCATGTGTATGTGTTTGTGTATTCATATTTTTGTGTAGTTATGTGTGTGGATGTGTGCATATGTCTATGTGCATGCATTTTCATGATTATGTGTATGCATGTGTGTGTATGCGTGTGTGTGCATGTATTTGTATGCTTATTTGTGTGATGTTTGTCTACGTGCATATTTATATGTGTATGTGCATATGTGATTGTGTGTGTACATGCATGTGTTTGCATGCATCTTTGTCTTTGTGCATGTGTGCATGCATGCATGTGTGATTGTGCAAATGTGCGAGCACATGCACCTTTGTCTTCATCCATGTATGTGTGCATTTTCATTGGTTAGTGTGTGTGCATGTGTGTGTGTGTGTGTGCTTGCATATTCGTGTGTATGTGTGTGCGTGTGTGCATGTCTGTATGTGTGTGTGTTGTGTATGTGCATGTGTGCATGCACGTATATGTGATTGTGCAAATGTGCAAGCACATTCACCTATGTCTTCATCCATGTATGTGTGCACTTTCATTGGTTAGTGTGTGTGTGCTTGCATTTTCGTGTGTATGTCTGTGCATGTGTGCATGTTTGTATGGGTGTGTGTTGTGTGTGTGCATGTGTATTGTGCATGCTTATGCATGTGTTTGTATGTGTTGATGCACATGTGTGCATGTGTGTGTGGATTAGTCTGTGTGTGTGTTCATCAATGGGCATGTGCATGTCTATGTTTGTCTGTGTATGTGTGTGTGCATATGCATGTGTGTTTGAGTGTGTCTGTGTGAGTGTGTGTGGGTGAGTGTGTGTGAGTTGACATGTGTGTGTACATGTGTGCAAGCGTGGATGTTTTTGAGTGTGTGTGCATCTAGGCATGTGCACATGCATATGGGTGTGTGTTTATGTGCTTTTGTGTGTGGATGCATGAAGTTGTTTGTGCTTCCATACTTGCATGTGTATGCATATGTCTATGTGTATCTACGCTTGGGTGTGTATGGTTACATGTGTGTCTTTCTACATGTGTGTGTGTGTGTGCATGATTGTGTGTGCATGTGCATGTGGGTGTATGCATGTGTGTAAGCGGGTGTGTGTGTGTATGCATGTGTATGAATGTGTATGAATGTGTGTATATGTGTCAATGTGTGTCTATGTATGAATGTGCGTGTCTGTCTGTATCATGCTGATGCCTACATATATGTGTCGATTTGTCTATGTGCATGTCTTTTTGTGTGTGTGGATGCATGCATGTGCTTGTGTGTGGTTACATTTCTATACGAGTGTGTGTGAATGGTCGTGCACACCTATCTGTGTTCACGTGTGTATGTGTGTCTCCTTGTATGTGCATGTGTGTGTTTGTGTGTATGTGTATTTGAATGCATGTGTTTGTGAGTGTGTGTGTGTTTATGCATGCATATGTTTGTGTGCGCATCTGTGCACATTTTCTTGTGTATGTGTGCATGAACTCATACTTGTTTGTGTGGCTACATGTGCTTGTCCATGCATTCATGTGTTTGGGTGTGTGTGAGTTGGAGCATGTCTGTGTTTGGGTACATGCACTTATATGTGTCATCATGTGTATGTGTGCATACATGCATATGAGTTAATGCATTTTTGTATGCATGTGTGCATGTAGGCATGTATATGTTTGTGCATGTGTTTATGTTACTGTGTGCATGCATGTGTATATGTATGTCTATGTGTCAATGCATGCATTTGCATGTGTACCTGCATGTGCATGTGTGCATGCATTTTTATGTGTGCATGCATTTTTATGTGTGGGTATGTTAGAGTGTGTGTGTGTGTGTATTTCTATTAGTGTGCATGAGCATCCATTTGTCTGTTTGTTTGTGTGAATATACCTGTATATATTTTGATTATGCATGTGTGTGTGCATCTTTGCATGTGTGTGTGTTTGCATGTGTGTGTGCTCATGTATGTATGTACATTTGTTCATGCACATGTGTGTGAATATGTGCATTCACATGTGTGTGTATGAGTGCAAATGAATATGCTAGTGTGCTGCACATGTGTGGGAGGGCATTTACGTGTTTGTGTGCATACACATTTTAATATGTGTGTGTGTATGTGTGCATATGTTTATATATGTGTGTGTGCAGACATGTGTATTTATTTACATGTGTGCATGAGTTTATGTGCATATGAGTGCATTTGTGTGCATGCTTGTGTGCATTCATGTGTGTGTGCATGTCTTTGTGTGCATCTGCATGTTGGTGTGTGCATGCATTCGTGCAAGTGTGAATGTGTGTACATGTGTGTGCATGCTTATATTTGTCTGTGTGTACATGTGTATTTGTGTGTGTGTGTGTTTGTGCTAGGGCATGTGTATGTATGTGTGTGTACATGTGCATCATTCTACCCTTGTGTGCATATGTCTATGTGCATTGGTGTTCAATGTGTATGATTGTCTATGCATGAGTATCTGTACATGTGGTTGTGTGTGTTTGTGTGCATGTGTGTGTAGGTTTGTGTGGGTGGGTGTGTGCATGGGTGGACATATGTGTGTGCACACATGTGTGTGTATACTTGTTTGCATTCATGTGTGTGTGCATGTGCATGTGCATGTGTGTATACTTCTGTGAGTGGGTATGTACATATATATAAGTGTCTATTCATGTATGTGTGCACATGTTTTTTATGTGCACATGTATGTGTACATACATCTATTCATGTGCTTGTGTGTTTGTGAATTTATGCATTCATGCATGTGTGAGTATGTGTGTGTGTGCATCATCTTTGTGCATGTGTGTTCATGCATGCATGTGAGTATGTCATTGTGTTCATGTGTGTTTGTTTGTGCATCTATGCATATGCGAGAGCATGTGTGTGTGTATTCAGTGAGTGTGTGTGTGTATGCATGTTTGTGGGTGCATGCATGTGTCTGAGCACGTGTGCATGTTTATGTTTTTATGTATGTGTATGTGTGTGCGTGCATGTGTGTGGGTGTTCCAACATGTGTGTGTGCCTTTGTATGTGCATGTGAGTGCATGTGTGTGCATGTGTATGTGCATATGTGTGCATATACATGTGTTTCCTTGAGAAAGTGCATGTGTATTCGCATTTGTGTGTGGATAGACACATGTGTGTGCATGTACTTGTTTATTTGTGCATGGGTGCATGTGTGTGTACATGTGTGTCCTTAGCTGCACTTATTTGTGTATGCATGTGTGTGTGTGTTCATGTTTGTCAGTGTGAATATGAGACTGAGCATGTGTTTTTGCATGTGGGTGTGTCTATGTGTGTGTGCATGTGTAAGTGTGAGTGTGCATGCGCATGTGTTAGGTTCACATATTTGGTTATGTGTGTGCATGTGTTCGTGAGTGCTTGTGTGTGTTGGTATGTTTTTGTATGTGTTGTTTTATTTATGCATATGCATGTGCCTATTCATGTGTGTATGTGTGTGCATGGGTGTGAGTGTGTTTGGATGGTGTGCATGTGTGTGTACTTATACATTGCATGTGTGTTCATGTATGAGTATGTGTTTTCACATTTGTACGTGTGTGTGCATATAAACATGTGAGCATGTGCTTGTCTTTGCATCTATGTGTGAGATCATGTGTGTGTTTGTGCATGTGGATGTGTATATCATTGCTTGCATGTGCTTCTGTGAGCATGGTTGTGTGTGTGTGTGCATGTGCATGTGGATGTGTCTATTGTCATGTGTGTGTGCATAGGTAAGTTTTTGCATGTGTCTTTATGTGCATGTGTGTTTGCATATGGGTGTGTATGTTGGTGCATGTGTGTGTGTGGGCATGCGTGTGTGTATGCATGGGTGTGCAGTGATCATGTGTGTGTTCAGGTGTGTGTTCATGCATGCTTGTGTATGATTATGTGTGCATGCATGTGTGTAGGTTATCCACATGTCTGTGTGTACATGTGTTTGTGCAAGCATGCACATATTCTTTTGCTTGTGTTTGAGTGTGTATGCATGCATTTGTCCTTGTTTGTGTGTGTGTGTGTGCATGTGCATGAGTGATTACATGTGTGTACATGTGCTTATCTATGTGCGCACGTATGGGTGTGTATCTATATCCTCATGAATGTGTGCATATGCTTGTGAGCGTGCATGTGAGTGAATTTGTGTGTGCATCTATTTACTTGTATGTGCTTTTGCATTTTGTATGTACATTTGTGAATGCTTTTGTGCGTGCATATGTGCTTGAGTGCATGCATCTGTGTGTATGCATGTGCTTCTTATGTGTATGTGTGTATGCATATGAGCATGTGTGTGCACGATTGTGTGTGTATGTATTTGTATACATGCATGCATATCTACGCATGTATGTGTGTGCACATTTGTGTGTTTTGTGTATTTGTGTGGGTCTGTTTGCAAGTGCATGTGCATGTGTGAGCATGTGTTTCTATCAATGTGTGTGTGTGTGTGTATGTTTGCATGTGCATGAGCATTTGTGCATGGGTGTGCATGCATGTTCGTGTAGGTGTGCATGTGTGTGTTCATGTTTGTGCTAGTATGTGTGTAGGTGCTTGTATGTTCAAGTGTTCTTATGTGTGTGTGCGGGTGCATGCTTGTGTGAATGCATTCGTGCTTGTTTGCAAACATGTGTGCATGAGTGCAAGTATGCTTATGTGCTTGTGTGTGTGCGTGGGTGGATAATTATGCATGTGTGATTGTATGCATGCATGTGTGTGTTCTGTTCAAGCATGTGTGTCTATGTGTTCATGAATGTGTGTGCGATCTTGTATGAGTGCATGCGTGGTTGTGTGCATATGTATTTGTGTGTTATTTATGCATTTGTGTGCATGTATGCATGTGTGTAGCTTTGGGACTATTTGTGAGCATGTGGATGAATGTGCATGCATCTATGTGTGTATGTGTGTGTATATGATTGTGTACATTTTTGTATATGTATGTGATTGTGGGTATGTGTGCATGTTGTGTGCATGTGTGTGGGCTTTTTTGCACGTGTCTATGTGTTCTTGTGTGTGCATGTGCATGTGTGCAAATGTGTGTATTTCTATATGCTTCTATGTGTGTGCATTCATTCATGTGTATGCATGTGCATATGCAGGTGCATGTGAGTGCGTGTACATGTGCATGCATTTTCATATGCATGTGCATGTACTTATTATGTTTATTGTGTGCTTATGTGTATGTGTGTGTGCATGTGTATTTGAGTGTGGATGCATGCATGCATATGTGTGTGTGCATGTGTGTGACCATGCGCGTGCTTGAACGAGTGAGTGTGTGTGTGCATAGGTACATGTGTGTGGGAGTGTGTTCGTGTGTGTCGTTATGTGTGCGTAGGTGTGTGTGTGTGTGTGTGCATGTGAGTGTGCCTGTGTATGCATGTGCAGGTGCATGCATGTGTGCGTTAGTGTGAGCATTCATGTGCATGCATGCAAGCATGTGTGTGTACATGTGAGCATGCATGGGTGTTTGTTCTTTTGTGTGTATGTATTTGTGTGTACGTGTAATCATATGGTTGTGTAGGTGTGTGTGTGCAAGCTTATGTGCTTTTGAGTGCATGCATATGTGTGTGTGTATGTGTGTATGCTTTGTGTGTTTGCATATGTGCATCTATGCATGTGTGTATATTTGTTTGTTTCTATCAGTGTGTTTATATGTGCATGTGTGCATCCATGTGTGCCTGTGTAGGTGCATGCCTATTTGCTTGTGCATGTCGATATGTGTTTTTGTGCACATGCATGCCAATATGTGTATCTATGTGCCTACATAGATGTGTGTGCATGCATGTGTGTGTGTGGGATTATGTGTGTGCATCCATATAAGTGTTTGTGTAGATATGTGTGCATGAGGGTATGTGTATGCATGTGTGCATGCATGCATGCTATCATGTTGGCATGTGTGCGTGTATGCATGTGTATGTCTACATGGGCACATGTATGAGTATGGGTGTGTGTCTATGTGCATGTATGTGTATATGTGTGCATGTGTGTGTGCATATGCATGTCCATTCATGCATGTGTGGTTTGTGCATGTGTTTTTGCATGTATGCATATGCATGCACTTGTGTCTTTCTGTGCGTGTGCATGTCTTCACATGTCACTGTGCATGTGTGCTTATTTCCTTGAGCGTGCATGTGTGTGAATGTGTATGTGTATGTGCACACACGTGTGTGTGTCTATGTGCATGTGCACATGTGTCCCTACGTGCATGTGTGCTTATACGTTTGTGTGTGTGTGCATTGATGTGTGCATGTGTACTTATGTTTGTGCATTTGCACATTCATAGATCTATGTGCATTCATATATGTGTGTGTTTTTGTGTGTGCATGTGTATGTGCATCTATGTTAGTGTGCATAAGTGCATGTGTGTGTGCACGTGCATGTGTATGTTTACATATGCTTGTGTGTACATGCATGAGTGTGTGTATGTTTGTATGACTTCTTATATGTATATGCATGTATTTGTGTGTGTATGCATATGTTTGTGTGTGTGTGTGTGTGTATGTGCATATTTGTGTTTGTGTAAGTGTGCATGGATGTGTGTGAGTATGTGCTTGTCCATGTCTATGTGTGAAAGTGCACGTGTGTTTGCATATGTGTTTGTGCATGAGTGTGCATGCAAGTGTGTGTGCGGGTGTACATGCATGTGTGTGCATGTGGCAGTGTATATTCATGTGTATGTTTGTGTGTATGTGTGCATGTGTATGTTTGTGTGTATGTGTGCATGTGTATTTGTTAGTATTCGTTTATTTATCAATGCATATGTATCTACATGTGTGCATTTCATGAATGTCCATGTGTGTGCATACATGGATGCGTGTTTATGTGGCAGCACATGTGTGAGTGCTTGCATGCATGCATGTGTGCTTGGATATTTATGTGTCTATGTGCATGTGTGTGGGTGAGTTTATGCATGGGTGTGTACATGCATGCATGTGTGCATGTGTGAGAGTGCTTGTGCTTGTGTGTGTATGTATATGTGTGTGTGTGTCTGTGTGTGTGCGTCCGTGCACATGTGTGTATCTGAATGTAGTGCATGTGCATTTTTGTGTGTACACATTCTGTGTGTGTGTGTGTGTTTGTGCATTTGTGTTTGTGTGCATTTATGTGTGTGTGTGTGTGTTCATGTTTGTGCATGTGCACATGAGTGTATATGTGTGTGCGTGGGCATGTACATGTGTTTTCCTATGTATGCATGTGTGTGTGAGCATGTACATGTTGTATATGTGCATGTGTTTGTGTGTGTGCACACATGTATGCATGTGTGCATGAGTGTGGGTGCATTTGTGAGCATGTGCATGCTTGTGAATATGCATGTGTGTATGCATGTGCGTACGTGTCTGCATGTGTGTGTGCTGGTTGTACGTGTTGGCATGCTTGTGTGCATGTGTTCATGCATGTTCATGAGTGTGTCTTAATGCATGCATGTGTGTGTGCACATGCATGTATATGTATGATTGGGTGTCTATTGCTCTGCATTTGTAAGCATGTGTATGAGTGTGTGTGTGTGTGTGTGTATGAGCATGTGGATGTGCTTGCGTGTGCATGCATGAACTTGTGTGTGTGTATGATAGTGAGTTTTCGTTTGTGCATGTGTGTAAGTGTGCATATATGAGTTGGTATGCATTTGAGTGTATGTGTGTGTTCTTGTGTGGGTGTAGTTATGTGACTATATGTGTGTGTGCATGTGTACATATGCATGTGCATGAATGTGTTTTTGCATGTGTACATGTGTTTACAATTGTGTTTATACATTTGTGCTCCTCGATGTGTGTGTGTGTGGATGTCTGGGTGTAAGAATGACTATATGCAAACACATGTGTACATGTGCTTTTGCTATTATGCATATGCAGATGTGTGTGTTTATGTGCATATGCATGTAGGATTGTGTGCATGTGTGTGAATGTGTGTGCATGTGTGTGCATTTGTGCAAGTGTGTTTGGGGTTATTTATATGTGTATGCATATGTGGATGTGTGTGAGTGTGTGTGTGCGAGTGTTTGTCTAGGAGTGTATGTGCATGGAAGCATGCATGAGTGTGCATGTGTGAGCGCATATTCTGTTGCACGTATGTTCTTTTGTGTTTGGGTATGTGTGCACGTGTTTACATGATTGTGGCTATGTGTGAGTTTTTACATGTGTACATGTGTGTGTGGTTGTGTGCTATGTGTGTGAACCCAGACATATAAGTGCATGATAGCATGTGTTTATGTATGTGTGCATATGTCCATGTTCATGTATGTGATTATGCATGTGTGTGTGAATATGTGTGCATATATGTTTGCATGTGTTTGTACAACTATTTATGTATGTGTTTGTTTTTACGAATGTGTGTGCCTGTGCATGTGTTTGTATGTGTGTGCATGTGTATGTGTGTGTATGTATGTGCATGTGTGCATGTGAGAGTTTTTGTGTATATGAGTGCATATGTTTGCGTGTGCACTCATGTGTGTGTATGATTGCGTGTGTGTTTGCTTGTGAATGCGTGTGGTTGTGAGTGTGTTCAAGTGTGCTTTTTTTTGTGTTCATTTGTGCATGTACATGTGTTTATGTGTCTAAGTGTATGCTTTTGCATGTCTGGTTTTGTTTGTGTGTTGGTGTATGTGTTTAGGTGTGCATGGGTGCATGCCAAAGTATTTGTGTGTTTGTGCATGTTTACATGTGTGTTTGTGTATGCGTGTGTGCAAGTGTATGTGTTTGTGTGTATACATGGGTGTATTTGGGCACGTGTGCATGCATGTGTGTGTGTGTATACCTATGCATGTGTATTTGTATATGTGTTTGTCTATTAGTGTGCATGTGTGCATATGCACCTATGTGTGCATGCAAGTTTGTGTGTGTTTCTGTGTGCATCTATGTACATGTGTGAGTTCTTAAACATGTGCATGTTTGTGCATATGTGTGCATGTGTATTTGTTTGGGTTTATTTTTTCTATTCCTATGCATCTGTGTGTGTGTGTGTGTATGTGTGTGCATGCATGGATGTGTGTTTATCTGGCAGCATGTGTGTGAGTATGTGTGTGTTGTGTGTTATGTTTGTGTGGGTGTACATGCGTGCATACTTGTGTATATATGTATGTCTACATGTATGTGCATGGTTATGTGTCCATGTGGGTGTGTACATGCGTACATGCATGTGTGTGTGTATGTGTGCTTATGGATATGTGTGTTTATGCATGTGCATGTACATGTGTGTGTGTGTGTGCATGTGTGTGTGCTCATGTGTGCATGTACATGTGTTTGCATGTGGGTGCATGTGCATATGTCTGCCTATGTGTGCATGATTGTATACTTGTGTGTGTGTGTGTGTGCATGTTTGCACATGCGAGTGTTTGTGTGCATAAGTGTGTCTGTGTTCTTGCGTGCTTGCGGGTTCATGTGTGTGTGTGAGTGCATGCATATGTGTGTGTTTGAGTTTGTGTGCATATGCATTTATATGCATGCATACGCAGTTTGTGGGTGGTTGTGTTGTGTGTGCATGTGTGTGTGTGCATGTCCATGTGTGTACATGTGTGTGTGTGCATGTCCATGTGTGTGCATGTGCATATGCATCTTTGTACACGTGTGTTTGCATGTCTGAGTTTGTGTATGTGTGTGCTTGTATATTGATGCGTCCATGTGTGTCTATGCTAAGTGTACAAGCATTTATAGGTAAGTACGTGTGAGTGTATTTGTGAGCATGTCAATGGTTGTGTATGTGAGAGTGTTTATCTGTGGGCATGCATGTGCACATGTGTGTGTTCATTATGCACATGTATGTATATGCTTGTGTGCATGTGTTTGTGCATACATGCATGTATGTATGTGCTTGTATGTGTGGGTGTGTGTTTTCATTTATATATGTGAAAGTGTGTTAATGTTTGTGCATGAGCATGTGTTGTGTGTGTGTGCATGTACTTTTGCATCTGTGCATTTGTTAGTGAGTTTTTAGTTATGTGTGTGTGTATGTATGCATCTATCTGTAGATATATGTGTGT
This sequence comes from Vanilla planifolia, assembly GCA_023846275.1. Taxonomy (NCBI): domain Eukaryota; kingdom Viridiplantae; phylum Streptophyta; class Magnoliopsida; order Asparagales; family Orchidaceae; genus Vanilla; species Vanilla planifolia. The sequence continues at coordinate 763,957 of JAIUJO010000208.1, forward strand.
GTATGTTTGTGTGTATGCATGAGTGTGTGTGTGTCTGTGTTAATGTGTATGTATAAGTGTGGTTATGTGTGTGTGTAGTTGTTGTCATATGCATCCATTTAGGAATGCACACATATCTGCATGTTTAGTTATGCATTTCGACGCATGTGTGTGGGTGTATGTGTGTGTGCATGTGCGTGGGTGCATATTTGACTGTGTGCATGTGTTCATGTTTGTCTATTCATGTGTATGTGAATGTGCATATCAGCCTATTTGTGCTTACCTATGTGTATGTTGTGTGTGTGTGTGCATGCATGTGTGCATGTGTGTGTGTATATGTGTGTGGGTGCGGGTGTGTTTGTGTGCATGCATGTGCATGGGTGCGTGCATCTGTGTATGTATTTTCATGTGTGTTTGTTTGTGTATTCATGTGTAAGCGGTGTGTGTGAATGTGTGTGATTGTGAGTGCTTGCATGTGCCTTTCTATATTTATGTACATGTGTGTGTGTGTTTTTGTGCATGCATGTGTGCCTTTGCAATTGTGTTCCTCTGTGTGTGTGTGTGCATGGCTATATGCATGCATGCATGTACAAGTGTGTGTGTCACTCTATGCATGTGTGCAAATGCATGTGTGTGTGCATGTGGGTTTGTCTATGGGTGTGTGTCCATGCATATGTGTGTGCATTTGTATTCTTGTGTGGATGTATGAGTAAGTCTGTTAAGATTTGCATTTGTGTGAATGTGCATGTCTATGTGCACATATGTACATGTGTGTGTGGGTGGATCCATGTGTGGATGTTTTTGTGCATGTGGGTGTGTGTGTTTGTGTGTGTACTTGTGTGTGTGTGTGTGTGTGAGTGTGTGTGTGTGCACCTAGCAATATATTTCTATGGCAGCATGTGTTTGTGTATGTGTGCATGTGTGTGTGTGTGCATGTATATGATTATGGATGTGTGTGTGTGCATCTATGTGTATGAGTGTGTGTGTGTGTGTATTCATCTATTTTTATGAATGTTTGTGACTATGTGTGCATGTATTTTCTACATCAAGTGCATGTCTGTGTGCATGTATAGGTGTTGACATTTGTATGCTTGTGTCTGGGCAAGTGCACATGCATATGTGTTTTCATGCATGTGACAAAGTTTAAGAGAGTGTGTGTGTATGCTTGTGTTTGTGTGAGTGTGTGTGTTTGTATATGCATGTGTGAGCTTATGCCTGTGTGCATGTGAAAGTTTGTGTGCACATGTGTGTGTGTGTGTGTGTGTTTGTGCAAGCATGTGTGATTGTAGGTGCATGTATGTGTGTGTTCATACATGCATTTGTGAGCTTGTGTTTGTGTTCATGTTCATGTGTGTGTGCATGTGTGTATATGTGAATTTGTGTGTGTGTTCATATATGCGTGTGCATGTATGTATGTGTGTAGGCATGTATATTTACACGTGTGTGCACGTGCACGTGCACATGCGTAAGCATGTGTCTATGCTTGTGTGTGTGCATGTTTGTGTATGATTGTGCATGCCATGTGTTGAGGTGCATGAAAATATGTGTGTGTGTGCATGTTTGGCTTTTGTGTGTGTGTGTGCGTGTACAAGTGCATGTGCATGTGTGTGTGTATATGTGTGGGAGCATGCGCAGGTATGTGTGCATGTATATTTATGTTTTTGTGTAGCTGTGTTTGTTTATGCATCTATGTGTGGGTGTGCATACATTTATATGTGCACATGTTAGTGTGCATCTGCATGTATGTTTGTGTGTTCGTGTGTAGGCGTGCATGTTTGTTTGCATGTATGTTTGCATGTGTGTGTGTATCCATGTGTGTATGCATGCATGCATTTTTGTTTGTGCCCTCACACGTGTATGTGTGTTTGTAAACATTTTTGTGTGTGTGCATGTGTGGGGCATGCACGTGTAAGTGTATGTGTGCACGTTTGTGAGTATTTTTTTGGTGCATATGTGCTAGCATGTTCTTTTCTACACATTCATGTGTGTTTATGTGCACATATGTGCATGCATAACTTTGTGTGTGTGTACTTTTGTGTGTGTGTGTTTATGCATGCATGTGAATGTGCATAGGTGTGGTTGGAAATATGTAATATAGTGTGTGGATGTAGACATAAGAGTATGTGTGTGGATATTTATGCATAGTTACATGTGTGTATGTTTGCACGTGTGTGTGTGTATGAATTGGTTCATGTATGCGAGAATGTGAGTGCATGTGTGTGTGTGCATGCATGTGTGTATGCCTTTGGGTGAGTGCATTTTCCAATGCGTATGTGTCTGTGTGTGTGTTTATATGTGTGTGTTTGCATGTGTGCATGTGTGTTCAATTATGGATGCACGTGTATGCATGGATGTGTGTGTGTGTGTGCATGCATATGTGCATGAGTCTATTTGTGCATGTGCATGTGCATTTGTTTGTGTGTGTGAGCATGGTCATTCGTGTGCATCTATGTGAGTGTGTGCATGTGTGTGTATATGAGTGTGTGCATGTGTGTACTTATTCATGTGTGTGTGAGCATGTTTTTGTGTCTTCGTGTGGGTGTGTGTACATTCCAATGCATGTACATGCATGTGTTTGTGTGTGCCTATGCGCATATGTGCTTGTGTGTGTGTGTGTGTATGTGCATGTGAGTGCATGTGAATTTGTACATGTGTGTGCATGCATGTGTGTGTGTGCATGTGTGTGTGAGTGTCTATGTGTGTGCATGCATTTGTGTATATATGTGTTTGTGTAGGTGTGTGTGTGTGTGTGTTCTTATGCATGCATGTGTGCGTGTATGTGTGTTCATATATTTTGTGTGTATTGTGTGTTTAGTGCATACACATGTGAGTCTGTGTGCTTGGATGTTGGTGCATATGTGCACATACATGTGTGTTTACATGTGTGTGTGTGTGTGTGTGTGTTTGTGTATATGCATGAGTGTATGTATGCATTTGTCTGTATGTGTGTGTCATTGTGCACATGTGCATGGGCATGAGTGTGTGTGGGTATGTGTGTGAGTACATGTGCATGTGAGTGTAAGTGTGTGTGCATATTTATACATGTGTGGCATTCATGTGTGCATGGGAACATGTCTGTTTATCCATGTGAGTGTATTTGTGGGTGCAAGCATGTGTCTTTGTGTATGTGTATGTGTTATTATATGTGCACATTTGTGTTTTTGTGTTAGACACATTTGTTTGTGTACACATGTCTACTTGTATGTATGCATTTTTTTTGTGCGTGCAAATGTATATGTGTGTGTGTATATGAGTGCATGTGTATGTGCTTGTGTGTGCAAGTGCAACTATGGCATATATGTGGTGCTTATGCATGTGTCTATGTTTCTGTGTGCTTGTGTGTTCATCTACAAGTGTGTGCACATGTGTGTGTGTGTGTTCGTGTGTGTGTGCATAGGTGCTTGCATGTGCATTTGTGTGTGTTCCTCTATCTTTGATTGTGAGTGTTCATGTGTATGTTTGCACAAGTACATGTGTGTGTATCCATGTGTATGTGTGTGCATGTTTCTTTGTGTATGTGTATGTGTATGTGCAAATGTGCATACATGTACAAGTTTTTACATATATGTGTATGCGCATGCATATGCATATGAGTGCATGTGCCTATTTATGTGTGCTTATGTGTGGGTGTATGCTTGCATACTTGCATGTCTATCTTGGTGGGTGTGTGTGCATTTGCATGTGTGTATGTTTTGTGTGTGTGCATGTGTATGTATTTGTGTGCATATATTTGTGCAGGTATGCATGAGTGCATCTTTGTACATGTGTGCTTATGCATGTGTGTATGCATATACATGTTTGTGTAAATGTGTGTGGGTGTGCATGTGTAGGCATTTGTGTTGATGTGCATGTTATGCATGAGTGTGGGTGCATGCATGCATGTGTGTGTAGGTGGGCGTGTATTTATTTCCATGTGGGCATGCATGTTCATGTGAGTGCATGTGTGAGTGTGTATGTGTATGTTTGTGTGCATGTGTGTCCCTATATGGATGCAAGTGTGTGCATGGTCATGTGTGTTCCTATATATGTATTTCTGCATGTGTATATGTGCATGTTTATTTGTATATGAATGAATGCTTATGTGAGTATGTGTGCATGTGCTTATTTTTGCATCTAAAAGTGTATGTATGAGCATGCATGTACTTTAACATATTTGTATGTGGGTTTTTGTTTGTGTTATTATGTGTTTTTGTATGTGTGTGTGTGTGTGTTGTGAGCTTGTGTGCATTCATGTGTGTGTGTGGGTGTGTGTTCGTGTGTGTGTGTGTGTGCTTGTGTATGTGTGGGTCCATGCATGCACATTTGTGTGTGTGCACCTACGTGTTTTTCTGGGTGTGTGTTTACATGTAAGTACATATGTATGTGTGTATAGGTATGTATGCATGCGCACGAGCATGTGTATGCACCTGTGTGTAATATACTTACATGTGTGTATGTGTGGGGGTGAGGGTTTTTGTGCATGAATACATGTGCCAACATGTGTATGTTTGTGTGTATGCGTGTGCATGTTTGTATGCTTGGTCGTGTTTGTACATGTAAATGTGTGCTTGTGTATATATGTGTGTGTGTATAAGCATGTGTGTTTGTTAATGCATTTGTGTGTGTGTCTTTGTACTCATGTGTCTGCATGGCTGCATACATCATATGTGCATGCATGTGTAAGTGAGTGTGTGTGTGTGTATTTTTGGGTTTGTGTGGGTGTGCATCTGTGCATGTGTGTAGGTGTGTGTGTGTGGATGCATGTGTGTATGTATGCACATTCAATATGTGTGTGGGTTAGTATGTGCATGCAGGTATGTTTGTGTGTGTGTTCTTATGTGTGTGAGTGTGTGTGTGTGTGTATGCATGATGTGTGCAAGTGAGTGCATGTGTGCGTGTGTGTATTTTTGTGTGAGTGTGTGTGTACATGTGCATGCATATTTGTGTGTTTATGCATAAAAGAGTGCATATTTGTGCGCATGTGTGTGTGCACCTACATGTGTGTGCTCATACACGTGTGTGTTTTTGTGTGTGTGTGTGTGTCTCATAGTGCTTATACATGTGTGTGTTTTTGCATATTTGTGGATTTGCATATGTCTACAAGAACAAGATTGTGCATATGTGTTAGCTCATTGTTTTCTCATGTTGGGGTGTGTGTATTTGAGTGGGTGTACATGTGTGCTCCTACATATGCATGTTGGTTTACATGTGTGTTCATATGTGAATATGTGTGTGTGGGGGGGCACACATGTGTGTTTATGTGTCCATGTGTCTAGATGTGTGCTTGTGTGCCAATGTGTGTGTGTGTGTGCATGTGTGTGTGCACATAGGCACATGTGTGCATATGTGTGTGCTTGTGTATGTGTGTGTGCATGCACCTAAGTGCATATAGTTTTTGCACTTATGCTCCTACATGTGTGTGCATGTGTGTGCAAGCATGTATGCAAGTGTATATGCTTATGTTTTCATGTGTGTGTGTGCATATTTGTATGTATATGTGTGCATATTTGTATTCATGTGTATGCACTTGTGCATGTGTGAGCATACGTGTGTGCATATGTGTGTCCGTGCACATATGTGTGTGTGCATGCATATATGTGTGTGTGCATCTACATGTGTTTGCATGTGTGTGCATGCACACATGCATGTTTTTGCATGTGTTCTTGTGCATGTTTGCATGTGAGCTTGAGCATATATGAGTGTGTGCATCGGTGTCTATGAGTAGTCAATGTAGGTGTGCGTTCTTGTGCATGTCTATGTTTGCATTTGTTTGCATTCATCTATATGTTTGTGTATGTGCATGCACATAGGTGTGTTTTTTGTGCTTTTGTGAGTGAGTGTGCATGCATGTTTGTCCATGCATGTGTGTACATGCACATGCCTCTTTGTTTTTGTGTGTTTTAATGTGTGTGTGCGTGTGTGTGTGTGTGCATGTGTGTTGTTTTGTGTGTGTGTGCATGCTTGTGTGCTTGCATGTTTACGTGTGCTTATGTGTGTGCACATCTCTATTCATGTTTGTGTATGTGGGTGTGTAGCAATATATGTGTGCATGTGTGTTCATGGGTGTGTGTATGTGTGTGCGAGTCTATGTATATGTGTGTGTGCACATGTGTGTGCATGTGTGTGTGGATTTGTGTGTTGGTGTGTGTTTGTATATGTGAGTGTGTTTACACATTCATGCATTAATTTATGTGTGTTTAGTGCATCTTAGTGTATCTAGGTGTGTGTATTTATGCACTTATGTATGTATGTGTACATAAGCATCAATTTTTATGTTTATGCATTTGTGTATGTGTGCATGTGCAAGTGTGGTTATGTTTGTGCATGTGTGTATATGCTTGCCAGTATGTGTGTGATTGCTTGTGTATGTATATGTTTATGCATGATTGTGCATGCATGCATGGGTGTGTCTAAGTGTGGGAATGTGTGTGTGTATAAGAGCATGTCTATGCATATACAATTGTTTGTGAGTGTGTGCATCTATGTGTGCTTGTGTTTTCTTGGGTAAGTGGTTTTTTATGCATGTGTGTTTATTTGTGCATGTGTGTGCCTGTTAGTATGCACATGTGCTTGTTAGTATGCACATGTGCATGTGTGAGTATGTGTACTATGTGCAAACTAGGTATGCTTATTTGTGTATGCATGGGTACTTGGTGCACACGGGCATGTGCATGCTTATATGTGTGCTTATTTTGGTGTCTTTGTGTGTGGGTGTGTATGTGCACATATGCATGTGTGTGTGTTTTTTTGTGTGCTTACATGCATGTGTGTGCAATTATACACGTGATGTGTGTGTGTGTGTGTGTGCATGTGTGTGATTGTGTATGCATGTGCATTTGTTTGTGTGCATGGGCATGTTCATGTGTGTGCTAGTGTCAACATGGTTGTCTGTATGTGTGTGTGTGTGCATGCGTGTCTATGCATGTATGGCTATGAAAGTGTTTATGTGTCTTCATGTTGGTGTGTGTGTGTGTAATTGTGTGCATTAATGTGTGTGCATGTGTTTGTACCCATGTCTCCATGTATTTGCTTGTGTGCATGTGCATGTATGTGTGTGCATACATGTGTTTGTATGCATGCATGCATATGTGTTTATGTGTATGTGTTTATGTTCTTGCACTCATGTGTTTGCATGTATCTATGTGAATGTGTTTATATGTGTGCATGTGGTGTGTGTGTGAATGTCTATGTGTGTGTGTGTAATTATGTGCATAAGTGTGTGTGCATGTTCCTTCACTTGTGCTTGTGTGTGTGCATGCATACATGTGTGTGTGTTTGTGTGCATGTGTTTTTTTGTATTTGTTCATTTCTTTGTGTGTATGTATGCTTATATGATTCCATGTGTGTGAGTGTGATATCTATATGTGAGTTATGCATGTAGATGTCTACAAATTTGTATGTGCATGTATGTCTATGTGTCTTCGTTTATTTGCATGTGTGTTGTGTGTGTGCTTTCATGTGTACGAGAATTTGCATGTGCTTGTGCTTATGCATGTGCATGTTTGTGTATGGGTGCACATGTAATGTGTGTGAATACATGTGTGTGTGCTTTTGTGCATACATGCATGTGTGTCTGTGCCTACATGCATGTGTGTGTGTGTACATGTGTGCCTATATTTTTGTGAGCATATGTGCACTTATTCGTGTGTGTGTGTGTGTGTGTGTATTTGTGTATGTACATGTATGGTGTGCATGTGTGTGGGCATGCATGGGCATTAGTGTGTGTAGATGTCTGTGCATATGTGTGTACGTGTGTGTGTGTGTGCATATGTATTTGCATGTTAACATATGTGTGTGCATGAGTGTGTTTTCATTCATTTATGCTTATAAGTTTGTATGTGTGTGTATATGTGTGTACATATTTGCATGTTTATTTGTGTGAATGAATTTTTGTTTATGTGTGTATAAGCATATGCACTTGTGCATGTGCATTTTTGTGTGTGCATGGGTGTGCTTATGTGTGTCTTTGTGCATGTGTGTTTGTGCATGTGTATGTGCTCATACATTAGCATGTGCATATGTCTACAAGCGTGGTCATGTGTCTATGTGAGTATGCGTGTTTTTGTGGCATGTGTATGTGTGTAAGAGGGTGTGTACATGTGTATGTTATGTTTGCATGTATGTGTGTGTGCATATGAAAGTGTTTGCATGTACATGTACTTGTTCATGTTTGTGTGCATGTTTTTGTTTGTGTGTGTGTGTGTGTTTGTTTGTGTTTGCATGTATTCATGTATGTGCCACATGTGTGTAGGTCTATTCATGTTTGTGTCTGTGTACGTGTGGGTGTTTGTGTGTGTGCGTGTATGTATGTGTATGTTGGTGTGCTTGTCTATTTGTGTGAGTGCGTGCATATGTGCTTAAGTATAGACATTCATGTAAATGGGTGCATGCATGTTCTATGCATGTTTTCCTATGCATATGTTGATCTGTATGTGTATGTGTATGTGTGCATGTGTTTGCATGTGAGTGTATTATGTGTGCATGCATGTTCATGTGTGTATAAGTGTATGATATGTTTATAGTATGTATGTGTGTGATAGTGTGTCTATCAATTCATGTGTGCATGTATGTGTCATTATGTATGTGTGTACATGGGTGTGTGTATTTTTATATATGTGCATGTCATGTGTGTGTGCATGTCCATGTTTGTGCACAGAAGCATGCATGGATGTGTGTGTATGTGTTTATTTGTGTGTAAAGATTTGCATCTTTATGTGTGTGCAACACATACTTTTGTGTGTGTGCAACACATACTTATGTGTGTGTGTGGCTGAGTGCATAGGTGTGTGTGTCATGTATGCGGGTGTGTGTGTGTATGCATGGACATATGTGTATGTGGGTACGTGTGTATCTGTGTGTGTCTATGTGCATGTGAATATGTAAAATCTGTGCATGGTTGTGTGCATGAATGTGTGCATACAGATGTGTGTTTGTGTGCATGTGTGTGAGCATGCATGTGCACGTGCATCAATGTGTCTGTGTGCATGTGTGTTTATGCATGCTTATGGGTGCATGTGTGTGTGTGTGAGTGTATGCACTATGCCTATGTGTGTGTGTGGTTGGGTGTGTGCATGTACATGTTTCTATGTTTGTATGCATGTGCATCTTTTTGTGTGTGTGTAAGTGAGAGCATGTGTATGCATGCATGTAAGTATGTATGTGTGTGCATGCATGCTTTTGTTTGTCTATATGGTTGTGTGCACATGTGGGTGTGTATGTTCCTTTGGGTACAAGTATGTCTTTGTGTGTGTGCATGTGTGCTTATGTGCATGCATGTGTGTGTGTGTGTTTATGTGTGTGTATGGAGGTGAGCACTTGTTTTAATGTTTATCTACAAATATGTTTATGCATGCAAGCGTTTTAGTGCTTGTGCATGTATGTGTGTATTGGTGCACATGCACGTGTGTGTGAATGAGCGTGTGTTTGTGACTGTGTATGTGTTTGTTTGTGTGAGTGTGTGTGTGTGTGTGTCTACGTGTGTACATGTATGCATGTTTGTGTGTGTGCATGTGTCTTTGCACATGTGTTTAGTTTTTTGCATGTAAATGTGCATATGTTCACAAGTGCTTATGTGTGTGTATATGCATGCATCCGCGTATGTGTGTGCATGTGTGCGTGAGGACGTGCATGTGCGTTTGTGCATGTGTGTGTGTGTATATGTGTGTGCATGTATATGTATGTGAATGTGTTCTTACAAGTGCATGTGCATATTCGTGTATGAGTTTGTGTGTGTATATGTTATATGTGCATGCACATTTTTATATGGGCATTCAATTATGTGTGTGTGCAACATTGTGTGTATGTGTTTACATTTGTGTATGCATGCCTTTATGTGTGTGCATTCCTGTAAGTGTGTCTATGTGTGGTTGTGTATGTGCATGTGTGCATTCATGATGTGAGCATGCACATGTGTATGTGTGCATGAATGCATGTGTTCATTTTTGCATGTACATGCATGTTTGTGAAAGTGTGTGTATGTGTCTTTGTGCATGTCTAAGCATATTTGTTTAGCTGTCTTGCATTTAGATGTTTGTATGTGTGCACGTACATGTCTTTGTATGTGTGCATTTCTATGAGTGTGTGTATTTATGTGCATGAGTTTGAACATGCACTTGAGTGAACGCGCGCATGTGTGGGTGTTCATGTAAGTTTGTGTGTATGTCGATGCATGTGTGTTTATTTTGGTCTTTACAAGTGTGTGTGTGTGTATGTGTGTGCATGCATGTGTATGTGTATGTGTGTGTCCACGTGTGTGTGTGCATAAGTACATGTGCACATTTTTCTATGTGCATGTGTATGTTCATTAGAATTTGTGTGTTTATGCAACTTTCTATGTGTGCATGTGTGTAGGTATATTTATGTAGGTATTTGTGCCTACACGTGTGTGTGTGTGTACTTGTGCATTCGTTAGTGTGTTTGTCCATTTGTGCATGTGTCTAAGCATATTAACATATCTGCATTCATGTGTGTATGTGTATATGTCTGTGTGCCTGCATATGTGTTTATAAGCAAGTGCATGCATGTGCATGTCTATGTGTATGTGTGTGTCTACATGTGTTTGTGTAAGCATTTGAATGTGTGCACTTTTTTTAAATGTGTGTATTTGTGGTCAAGTGTGTGTATATCTACATGCACATCTGAGTGTGTTTGTGTGCATATAGATATATGTGTGTGGGTGTGTGCATATGTATGTAGATGTCTACATATGCAAGTGTGCATCCAAGTGCTTGTACATGTGTATATACATGTGCATGTGTTCATGTTTGCATGAATTAGCGTGTGTAAATGTGTAATTTTTTGTGTTTTCTTTCTATGCATCTGTAGGTGTGCATTCTTATCCATATTGTTATGCACGTGAGTGTGTGTTTGTGTGCATATTGGTTAGCCTCTATGTGAGTGTGTGCTTTTGCATGTGCATGTGTGTATGTGTATGTGCTTATGCATGCATGTGCATATGCAATAATGTGCATATGCATGTGTGTGTGTATGTTTATTTAAGTGTGCATTTTTGTGAGCATTTGTGCATGTGTACTTGCATGTGTATATGCTTGAGTTTGTGTGTGCATGCATATGTGTGCATGTATGTATTGGTGTGCACATGTTAATGAGTTCATCTCCATTATTTGTGTGATTGTATTTATGAATGTGTGTGTGTGTGCATGTTTTTATGCATTTAGATGCATGCTCTTGAGTTCATGTGTGTGCATGCATGTGTGTGTGGTTGTGTCTATGTACATATATATGTGTGTATGTGTGTCTATATGTTTATATGCACATGCATGTGTTTGTGTGGATGCACATGTATGTAAATGTGCCTGTGTTTGTGCATACATGTGTATATTTGTGTGTCTACGTGTACATGCATAAATAAGCTTGTATATATATGCACATATTCATGCATGTGTGCATGTGCATGCACTTGTGTGTGCATGTGTATGTATGTGTTTGTGTGAGTAAGTGCATGTAGATGTTTGTGCATGTGTATGTGTGTGTGTGTGTGTGCATATCTATGCAAGTGTGCATGTGTATGAATGTGTGAGTGCATGTGTACATGCATGCAACAATTTATGCAAGTGTCAACGCATGCGTATGTATGTGTGTGTTTGTGTCTGTGCTTGTGTGTCTGTCTATGTGTGCACGTGTGTGTGTCCATGTGAGTGCTTATGTATGTGTGTGTATGTGTGTGTGTTCAAGTAAGCATGTGTGCATGTCTGCATATGTGTGCACATGCATCTATGCATGTGTGTGTGCATGCATGTTTACATGCATGTGTGAATATGTATGTGCATGCATGTTTTCGTGCATTTCTGAATGTGTGTGGGCTTATTGTGTTTTTATGTGTTTGCATGTGTGCATGTGTGTCCATCCTTTTATGTGAGTGTGTTTGTCCATGCATGTCCATGCATATGTGTCTACATTTGTGTATGTGTGCATGTGTGGTTGTCAGTGTATGTGTGTTATGTGTATATGTTTTAGTCTACAAGTGCATGTGTGTCTGTGTGCACGTGTATGAGGGTCCCTTTGTGTGTGCATGTTTTTGTATATACATGTGTGTATGTATAGGTGTATGTGTGATGGTTTTTGTGTGTATTTTTATATGGGTTTGCATGTACATGTGTATGTACATGTGTATGTATCAACATATGCATGTGTGAATGTTTGTGGGTGTGCATGCATTGGTGAGTGTGTTGGGCTATATTTGAGTGTGTGTATTTATGTGTATGCATGTGTGTGTGTGAATATGTTCATCTATTCATGCACACATCTATGTGCATTTGTATCTTTTAAACTGATGTGTTTGGGTGTATGTCTATGCAATCATGTGTGTTCCTATTTGTGTGTGTATGCATATGTTCATGCATATATGTTTACGTGCATGTGAACGTGTGTGTGTGTGTGTATTCTTTTGTATTTGTGTGCATAAATGCGTGTGTGTGTGTGCATGTGCTTACGCATGTTTGTGTAGGTGTGGGATTACATGTGGGGGTGCACACATGAAGGTGTGTGTGAGGGCATGTGAAAATCTTTAAGTAAGTGCTTCTGCATAAGCGTGCATGCATATTTGATTGTGTTTGTGTGCATGTATTATTTTTTATTTGTGTGTGTGCATGTGTGTGCGTGAGTATGTGTATATATATATACATTTGTATGTGTGTGTGTGTGCATGTATGTTTACCGTGCATGTGTCTGTGCATTCATGTGTGTACAAGTGCATGTTTGCACATTTGTATGTTTGTATGTGTGTGTACATGTGAATGTGTGCCGATGTATATGCATGTAGACATGTGTGGAAGTTTGTGTGTATATGTATATATTCATGCATGTGTGTGTGTATGGTTTTGTGTGGGTGAGTGTGCATGTGTGTGCTTGTACATGCATGTGTGTGTGTGCTTGAGCACACATGTTTGTATGGATGTATGCATGTCTGTGTGGTTGTGTATGCATGCACATGCATGTGTATGTGTGTGGAAGAATGTGCATGTCGTTGTACATGTGTGTGTGCCTGTGTGTATGCATGTCTATTAGTGTATATGCACATGGGTGTGTGCCTATGCAAATATGTGTGCAAGTTTATACATGTACTTGTGCTTACATGTGTGTGTGCTAGCGTGTAAATCGATGCTTTTGTTTGTATGCGTGCATCTTTGTTTATATGTGCATGTGTGTGCATGTATGTGCATATGAGTATGTGCATGTGTGTGTACCTATGTACACATTTGTTCATCTGATTGTGAATACATGTGTGCATGTCATTCGAGTGTGCAAGCATTTGATTGTGTGTATGTGTGCATGTATATGTGCATCTATACTTGCATGTGTCTATGCATGTTTGTTTGTTTGTGTGCATGTGTGCATTAGTTTGCACGAGGGTATTTGAATGTGTGTGGGGGCATTATGGGTGTGTGATTGTGCTTGTGTACTTATATGTAGGTGTGGGATTATGCATCTATGTGTATGAATATCCATGCATGTGTGCGAATGTGTGGGTGTGTCTACATGTGCATACATGTGTGTTTATGTGTGTACATGTGTGTGTATGTGAATGTGAGTGTACTTTTGTGTATATATATGTGTGTACATTTTGTATGTGTATGAATGCATGACCATTTGTGTGTATGTTTGTGTGTGTTTGTACATGTGCTTATGTGTTTGTACTTATAAGCATATATGCATACGTGTGTGTGTGTGTGTGTATTTATGTGTGCAAGCATGTGTGTGTTCATGCACATGCTTATGTGTGTATATATGTGTGTCTTGCATGAGCATGTGTTTGTGTATGCAAGTGCATGCATGTGTCTGTGCACACATACATGTATGTGTGTGTGTGCTTGTCTGTGTGTATGTGTGTGCATGATCAAGTGTGTACTTATGTTTGTTGTTGCATGTGTGTATGTGTATGTGTGTGACTATGCACATGCATATGCGTATGTCTGTGTGTGCATGCATGTCTTCATGCATGTGAATATCTGTGCACATGTGCATGTGCATATTTTTGTGTATGCATGAGTTTATGGGTGTGTAAATGTGCATGCATGTTTGTGTACATTTCAACATATGTAAAAATGTGTGTGTACATGTGTGCCTGTGTCTATAAGTACGTGCATTCATGTGTGTATCTATTGAAATTTTTGTACATGTACATGTGTGCATTTGTGTATGTGTGTGCGTGCATGTGTACTTGCGGTGGTGCATATATGTGTGTGTACATGTGTTAATATGCATGTGTGTGATTATACATGTGTGTGCAAGTGTGTGTGTGTGTGTGCAAATGTGTGTTGTGTTCTTATTTGTGTTTGTGTGTGTACCCACTTGTGTGCTCATGTGTGTATTTATGAGTTTTTGTGCATGTTCGTGAGCATGTGCATGTGTGTGCATGCATATAATCACATCTGTGTGTGTACTTATGTGCATGTGTGGGTGCATGTGTGTGTAAGTATTTGTGTGCATGTGCAAGTGTGTATGTGTGTGTGTGCATTTGCATGTGCATGAATATGAGCATGTGCATGTGTTCATGCTTGTGTGTGTGTGTTCATGTGCATGTATGTGTGCATATACTTAGGTGCATGTATGTATACATGCATGTGCATGTGTGTGCATTTGAGTGTGTGTTTACTTATGCTTGTGTACATGTCTGCATTTATGTGCGTGCATGAGTATGCATCAATGTATATGTGCATGTGTGCATGGGTGTTTGTCTATATGTGCTTGATTTTTTATGTGTGTGTGTGCATATGTGTGTGCAAGTGTGTGTGCATGTGAGTGTGCCTTTGAATATGTATTTGTGTATATTCATGTTGTCTGCTTACATGTGCATATGAGTGTGTGTTGATATGCACACATGTGTAAGTACATGTGCTTGCATAAGACCATGTGTGTGTGCAAATGTGTATGCAAATGCATGTTTGTTTGTGTGTTTGTGGGCATGCATGCATACATATGGTTGTGTATGCACATGTGTCTATATGTGCATGCAAGTAGGTGCATCATTTAGTGTGTGCGTGTGTGCATGTGCACGAGTGTATGTGTATGCATGCATGCACGTGTGTGTGTGTGCATGTGCATGAGTGCATGTTTGTTTGTGTGTGTGTGTGTTTGTGTGTTGTGTTGTTTTGTTTATGTGTGTGTGTGTTAATATATGGAAAAGAGTGTGTGTAGATGTATGACTACATATGCATATGCATTTGTGTATCTATATTGGCACTTGTGTGTGTGTGCATGTGTGTGTGTATGAGTATACATGTTTGTAGTTATCTATGTTAGCATGTTTATGTGTGGGGTGTTGATGTGGGTGTGCATGCTTATGTACATTTGTGTGTGCTTTTACATGTGTGTATTACTATGTGTGCAAGTCTTTGCATGCATGTGTATATGTGTACTTGGGTGTGTATGTTGGCATGCCTACATTTATGCATGCATGTGTGTGGTTATGTCTGCACATGCATACATGTGGGTGTGTACATACATGTATGTGTGTGCCTACACATTTTTGTTCATGTGGATGCATGCACACATGTGTGTTTTGGGAGTACATGCACATGTGTACATCATTGTGCATGTGTGTTTGTGCAAGTATGTATAAATGTTTGTGTATGCATGTGTGTGCACCTATGTGTGCATATCTATGCCTACACTTATGTGTGCATATGTGTGAGTGTGCATTGTGCATACATGTGTGTGTGTGTGTACATGCATGCATGTGTGCATATGTGTGTTCACATGTGCCTACATGTGTGCATGACACTTTATGGATGCTTTTGTGTTTATGTGCATGTGTGCTTGTGGATGTGAGCACATGTTCATGTGTGTACATGCACATGTGTGTGTGCATGATTGTTTATATTTGTGCGAGTGCATATGTGTGTGTGTGTGTTTCTTCTTATGTGTGCATGCATGTGTATGAGTGTGTTTGTGTGCATATTTATGTGCATGTGCGTGCTTATGTTTGTGCGTGTGTTTGTTTGCGTATCAACAGTTAAGTCTCTAAGTTGTGTATGGTTGTGTGTGTGCATATATGTGTCTGTGCAGGCAACACATGTATGTGTGTGTGCATGTGCATGTGATGATGCATGTGTGTGTATGCATGCGCACATGTGTGTAGATGTGGGATCATGCACGAGTGTGTCTTATTATGTGTATACATGTGTACATGCTCGTGTATATTTGTGTGCTTGTGTGTGTTTGTGTGCCTCCTTATGCGTATGAGCATGTGTCGTGTGCACATGTGCATGCATGTGCTTATGCATGTGTGTGTGTGCATGTGTGTGTATGCCTGCACATGTGTGCGTGTGTGTCCTCTGGTGTATGTGTGACTATACATAAGTAGGTGTATACATGTGTGTGAATTTGTGTGTGTGTGTACTTGCTTCCGTGTGTTCTTGTATGTGTGTGTGGGGTAGAATGTTGTGTTGGCGTGTGTGTGTGTGTGTTCATGCACTCGTACAAACATTTATGTGTGTGTGTGCATCTGTGTGCATATGTGGGTGCAAACGTGCATGTGTGTATTAGTATGTATGGGTGTGTTTGGTCTATGTGTGTTCACATGTGTGTGTTTATGTGGGCATGCTTTTGTGTTTATGTGTGGTTGTGTGAGTGCATGCAGGTTTGTGTGTTTTTGAGTGTTTGTGTTTACGCATGTGTGCATGTGTGTGTGCAAATGTGTGTGCATGTGTGAACATTATGTGCTTATGCATGCAAGTGTATGTATGTGTACATGCATATGTGCATGTGTGTGTGTATTTGTATGTGTGGGTATGAGCTTGCATTTGTGCATGTGTGTGCTTGTGCATAAATGTGTGGGTTTGTACATGCATGTGTGTATTAATGTTTGTGTCTACATGTATATGTCTGCTAGTAAATGTGCATGTGCATGTGTTTGTGATGGATTATGTGCTTGCACATGCATGCTAATGTGTGTGTGCATATGCTTATGTGCTTATCTACATGTGTTTGTGTGTGTGCATGTGTTGATGTGTGTATACATAATTATATATGTGCGTGTGTGTGCATGCATGTATTTATACGCAGGTGCATGCATGTGTGTGTGTATGTGTGGGTGCATGTGTGTGTATATGTGCATGTATACATATTTTCATACGCATTAACACATTTGCATGTGCAGGTACACATATCTGTGCATGCGTTCGTGTGCCTGCACAAGTATGCATGTGTGTGTGTACATTTGTGTGCCTTTGCATTTGTATTTGTGTTTCTATGCATGTCTATCATTGAACATGTGTGTATTTGCATGCATGTGTGTGCATATGGATGCATGTGAGAGTTTAAATGTGCATGGATTTGCATGTGTCTGTGCATTTGTTTTTATGTCTGTCCATGTGCATGCATGTCTACATAATTTGTGATTGTGTGGATGTGTACATTTGCATATATTTTTTTTTGCATGTGTCCAGGTGTTTAAGCATGTGTGTCTACATGTGTGTATGTATGCTTATGTGTGTGTGGGTGCATGCAATCATATGCATGTGTGTCTTAATGGCTGTGTGTGTGTGTGTGGGTGGGTGCATATGCATTTGTTTGTGTGAGAGAATGAGTGAGTGAGTGTGTGTGTGTGTATGTGTATGTGTGTGTGCATGTGTATGCATGCATGCTTGTGTGTGTATGCATGTCTATGTATATGTGGATGCAAGCCTACATGTGTGTGTGCTTATGTGTGTATCTCTATGCATGCACATGTGTGTACATATTTGTGTGTTCTACATACATATGTGTGTCTGTGTGTGATTATGTGTGTGTGCATTTGCATGCATCTCTATATGCTCTCATGTGTGTATATGTGTGGTTATGCGCATGTGTGTGTAGTTATGTGTGTGTTTGTGTCTACATTAGTGTGTGTGTGTGTGTGTGCATGTGTGTGTAAACTTGTGTGTATGCATTTGTGTATGTGTATGTGTGTGTTTTATACATACATGTGTGTGTCTATATGCATGTGTATGTGTGTGTATGCATTTGTGTGTTTGTGAGTGTCTCAAGATGTGTCCATTGGTGTGCGAGTACAACCTTGTGAGTGTGTGTGCATGTGCACGCCCATATATGTGTGTGTATGTGTGTTCATGTGTGCTGGTGTGTGGAGGTATTAATGTATGTGTATATATGCATGTGTGAATGTGTGTGTGAGTGCATGTCGATACATGTGCATGTATGTACACATGTAGGCACATGTGTGTGTAGTTGTCAATATGCATGTGTGTTCATGTGTGTTGGTGCATGCACATGTATGTGATTGTACATGTGTGTGTGCATGTGTGCACACATATCTCTATGCATATAGTTTTTCTTGTGTGTCTACCTGTGGTTACGACTGGCGTGCTTGTGTCCATGCATGTGTGTGTGCATGTGTGCATGCACTTATGTGGGTATGTGTGTCTAGTAGCACACGTGTATGTGTATGTGTGCATGTTCATGGTAGCATATATGTATGCATTTGTTTTTGTATGTGTGTGTGCATGTTTGTGTGCATATGAGTACATGTATGTGTTCATAAGTGTGCACGTGTGTTCTTATGTGTGTGTTTTTGTGTGTGCGTGCTTGGACTTGCATGTGTATTTGTGTGTGTGTGTGTGTGTGTGTTTGTGTGCATTTACTTGTGTGTGTGTTCATGGGGACGTGTATAAAAATGCGTGTGCTTACATTTGTTTTTGTGAGTTTATTCTTTTGCCCACATGTGTCGTTTTATGCATGTGCATGTGTGTGTGCTTAAGTGCTTATGTGCTTATTTTTATGTGTGAGTGGTGTATATGTGCTTGTGTGCGTGTGCAGGTGCATGTGCATGTGCTTGTGCATACATGTCTATGCATGCCTTTTTGTGCATGTGTATGTGTATATGTGTGTGTACATGCAAGCATGTGTATATGCATGCATGTGTATATGCATGCATGTGTTTGCTTGTGAGTGTGTGCTTGTGCCTATAGGTGTGGTTGTGTGTATGTGTGTCTACATGTTCCCTGTGTTTATATTCCTTTTTGTTTGTGTATGTTCACATTCATGTGTGTGGGTCTGAGTTTGTATATGTGTGTGTTTGTGCATGTGTATATGAGTATGTTCATGTGTACAAGTGTGTGTTTGTCTTTATGTACATGCAAGCATATGTGTGTGCATGTGTATGCGTGTGTGGCAGTGTGCACATGTACATGTTCATTTTGCATTTTTATGGGTGCATTTTTGTGCATGCAAGTTTGTGTGTGAGTATGTGTATGATTGTGCATGCGTGTGATTTTGCATGAAAACATATGTGTATATATGTGTTTGTGCCTGTGTGTGTCTGCTCATGTATGTGTGTCTGTGTGCACATGTGTCTATTTCTCTATTTTTGTGTGAGCGTGTTTGTGTAATTATGTGTGGGTGTTTATGTGAGTGCATGTGCATGCAAGTACATGTGCATGTCTTTGTATGTTGTGCATGGGTGCACATGCATATGTGAATTTGCATTCTTGTGTGTGCAAGTGTGCCTTTGTATTTGTAAGTTTGCATGGGCGGGTGTGTGCTTATGTATGCATATTTATATGTGTATGTTTGTGTTTGCAAGGGTGTGGGAGTGTGCATTCATGTTTACTTGTGTATGTAGATGTGTGTGTGTATATGGACATGTGTCACTACGTGCATTTACATGTACATGCATGTGCACATGTAAGCGTATGACCGTGTATGTGTGCGATTATGTGTTCATTAGTCTGCATGGTCATTTGTGTGTACATGTGTTATTTTCTTCATGTGTGTCTATGCATGTTTGCATGTTTTTATGTAAGAATGGATGTAAGTGTCTGTGTGTGCATATGTGAGTGTTTGTATGTGTATGTGTTTGCATGTACTTGTTCGTGTTTGTGTGCATGTTTTTGTTTGTTTTGTTGTGCATGTGAATGTGTGTCTATATGTATGAATGTGTGTACATGTGTGTGTATGTGTGTGTATGTATGGGTGTGTGCATGTTTGTGTGTGTGTGCATGTGGGTGTGGGTGTCTATGCATGTGTATATATTTGTGCATGTTTATTTGTGTGAATGCATGCATGTGTCTTAAGTTCAAGCACTCAATTACATAGGTGCGTGTGGGTGTGCATGTTTACTTATGCATGTGTGTGTGTGTTTATGTGTGTGTGTGCATGTGTGTGCTTATGCACGCACGTGTGTGTGTGTGTTTATGTGTGTGAATGTATGTGTCTGTGTATGCAAGTGTTCAACAAATATGTAGTATGCATGTTTGTGTGTGTGCATATGCATGTATGTATTTGATTATGTGCATGTGTGTGTACATGTGTGTATGTGTGCACACATGTATTTTGTTATGTACGTGAGTGTGACTGTGTGTGGACTTGTGTGCATGTGTGAGTGCTTGTTTGTTCAAGTGTGTATGTGTGTGTGTCTGTGTCCATATGTTTACATGAGAATGTTCATCTGTTTGTGCATTTGAGCATGGGAGTGGGCATGTGTGAGTCCATGTATGTAGGTGTATGTGTGCATGAGTGATTTAGTGTTTGCAAGTGTGAGTGTAATTCTATGTGTGTTTGTACTCATATGTAGGTCTATGTGTGCATGCACCTATGTGCACATGCCTATGTGTGAGTTTGCATGTGTGTACATGGGTGTGTTTGTATGTGCATTAGCATCTATTTGTGTGTGCATGTGCATGTGTGTGCATTCATGTTCTTGTACGTGTGTGTACCTTTATTGTTTATATGTGTGTGCATATGCATGCGTGTGTGTGTGTATCGGTGTGTGTGTGTGTTTATGGGTGTTGACTTGTGTGCATGCTTTTGTGAGTGTGAGTGTGAAGATGTGCTTATGCACTTATGCATGCATTCATGAGTGCATGTGTGTAAGTGCATACATGTGTGTTTATGTGTAGGTGTGTGTTTGCATATGTTATTATGTGCTATAAGCATGTATGTGTGTGTGTGCATGTGTGTGCTTTCATGTTTGTGTTATGTGTACATGTGAGTAGCATGTCTGTGTGTGTGCACATTTATGTGCCTATTGTGCATGCAAATGTTTGTGTGTGTGGGTGTGTCCAGGCGTTTGTGTGGATGCATGTGTGTATATTTGTGTATGCATTTGAACATTTGGCTATACTTGTGCATATGTGTAGTGTGTGTTTGTGTGTGTCTACATACTTGTGTGCATGTGTGTACACAAGTGCATGTATGAGTTTATGTGTATGTGCACGTGTGTATAGGGGGTGTGTCTATGTGTTTGTGCATGCATGTATTTGCACGTGCATGTGTTTTCGTGCTTGTACATATTTGTGTGTGAGTTTGTGTTCTTATGTATGTGCATGTGTGAGTGGCTATGTGTGTATGTGTTTGCATGTGTGTATACATGGACACATGTGTGAATGTGGGTGTGTGTGCATGTCTTTGTGTTTGTGTGTGTGCTTGTGCATGTGCATGTAAGTGTTTGTGTGCATAAATGTATATGCACATGTGTGCATGTGTGTGTGCTTATACACCCATATGTGTGTGTGTATGTGAATGTAGTTTGTGTGCATGTTTTTGTGAATGTCTGTGTGCATGCAAGTGTATGTTTATGTGCATATGTGTATGTGTGTGTGCATGTCTATGTGTGAGTGCATGTGCATTTGCATGGGTACATATCTATGTGTGTGTTCTTGTGTGTGTATGGGTGTGTCCATGGATTTTTTTCTTGTGCATGTTTGTGTGTGTGTGCATCCGTACAAGTATCTATTTGTGCATGCATGCTTTTTATTTATGTGTGCATGTATGAATGTGCATGTGTATGGTTGTCAGTGAGTTTGTGCACCTATGTGCATGCATGTGTATGTGTTTGCATGCATTTGTGTTCATGTGTATATGTGTGCATGTATGCATGCTTATGTGTACATGTGTGTGTGCATAAGTGTATGTGTGTGCATGTGCATGTGTGTATTGCATCCATGTATGTGTATATATCTACACGTGTGTGTGCATATTCTCTTGTGTGTATGTGTGTGTGTGTGTGTGTATACATAAGCATGTATGTGTGAATGCATGTGTATGTATATAAGTTTGTCTATGCATGCGTCTTTTTGTGATCATGCATGTGCGACTGTGTGTGTGTGTCACTATGGGTGTTTATGCAAGCACATGTGTGTGTGTTTGTGTATTAATGCATTTATGCAAGTCAGTGCACTTATGCAAGTGCATGCACATGAGTGTAGATGTGTCTTTTTGAGTGCATATTTGTGTGTTCTCGTATGTATGTGTGTATTCTTCTATATATGTACAAACTTGTGTGAGTCTATATTTTCATGCATATGTGTACATGTGTCTGCATGAATGCACATGTCAATGTGCATGTGTGTACATGTCTATAGCCTTTGGGTGTGCATGTGCTTGTTTGTGTGTGTGTGCATGTGCATGTGCATGTGTGTGTGTATGCTTGGGTGTGTTTGTTGTTGTGTGTGCATCTATGCTTATATGTGCGCATGTGTGTATACATGTGTGTGCTTATTTTCTTACGTGTGTGTACATATCTGTATGTGTATACAAGCATGCTTGTGTATATGTGTGTCTACAAGTGTGTGTATGTGTGTGTCTGTACATGTGGATGTGTGCACACATGTGTTGTGCGTGCATGTGTTTTTGTGGTTATGTGTGTGTGTGTGTGCATGTGCATATGTGTATATGTCTATCTATGCATGTGTGTTTGGTTATATATGATAATGTGTGTGTATTTGTGTGCATACATGTTTTTGTGCATGTGTGTGTGCATTTGCATGTGTTTGTATGTGTGAGCATGTGTGTCTACATATATGTGTATATTTTTGCATGTGTGCATGTGTTCCTCTATGCATGTTGTTAGGTATGTGTGGGAGCATGTTTGTGTGTGCATGTGGGTGTGTGTTTGTGCATGAAAGTATTTGTATTTGTGTTGTTTGTGTGCATGTGTGTATATGCCTATGTTTATCCATGTGTCCATTATGTCTGCATGTGTGTACATGTGTGCATGTGTTTTTTTGTGTCCATGTTAGTGTGCCTATTTTTATGCATGCATATGTGCATGAGCATGTGTGTTTGTGTATGTACTTATGTGTCTATGTATGTTGTGTGTGTCTTTGTACATATATGCTTATGCAAGTGCATGCATGTTTACGTGTGTGTGTGTGTGGCTATGCATATGCATGTGTGAACGTGTATATTTGTTTGTGTTTGCATGCACATGTATTTGTGTGTGTGTGTGCAGGTGTGCATGTACATACATGGGTGTATGTGTGTGAGAGTGTTAATGTTCGTACATGCATGTGTGCACATGCACACACATGTGTGTGTGGATGCGTGCATGTGTGTGTTCATATGTGAGGGTGTGTGTCCTTGTGTGTGTATGTGTGTGTGCTTGTGTTATGCATGTATGCATGCATGTGTGTGTGTGCATGCATTTACATGTGTGTGGTTGTGTGAGTGCACATGCATAAGTGTGACTTCGTCTATGTATCCATGTGTGTTTGTGTTTGTGGTCACATTCCTCTATGTGTGCATGTGTGTTCATGTGTGTGTGTGTGTGCATAAGTGTGGATGCTTCTATGTGTGTGTGTGTGTGCGAGTGTGTGTGCATGTGCTTATGCATGTGTGTGTGTACTTTCTTGTTTGTGTATTGGTTGGTGTGTTTGAGTGTGTGTACCTGTGAGTGTGTATGTGTATGCATGTGTGTGTGTGTGAGTTTATGTGTGTGGGTGTATGTCTGGCCGAGTGTGTGTGTACATGTGCACATGTATGTGTGAGCATGTGTGTGTGTGAGTTATGCATGTGTCTGTCTATTCATGTGCTTATGCTTGTGTGTGCTTCCATGAGCATGGTCGTGTGTGTGTGCATGCATACTAGTATTTGTGAGCATGTGTGCATGGGTTGATGTATGCTTATGTAGGTTTATGCATGTGTGATATTATTTGTGTTTGTGTGGGTTCATGTGTATGTGTACACATGTGTGTGTGTGTGCATTAGCATGAGTATGTGTGTGCATTGGCATGAGTGTGTGTGAATGTGTATGTACATGTGTGTGTTTGTGTGTGTGTTTGTATATGTGTGAGCATGTCTGTGAGAGTGTGTATGTGGGTATGTGTGTGCATGTATGTGTACATGTTTACATGTGTGTGTATGAGCATGTTTGTGCATGTTCATGTGGGTCTCTGCTTATATACCTGCACGCATGTGTGTGTATTTGTCCATGTGTGCGTGAGTGTGTGTGTGTGTGTGTATGTTTGTGTAAGCATCAGCACATGTTTTTATGTGTGCATACATGTGATTGCAAGCACGTGTATGTGTGCACACTTACGTGTGCATGCTAGTGTGTGTATGTGTGTACAAGTGTGTTCATGTGCTTATGCATGTGTGTGTATGTGTGCATGTTTGTGTGTACATTAGTGTGTGTGTGTATGTGCATGTGCATGTGAGTTTGTATACATATTTGTGTTTTTGTCAGTGAGTGTGCTTTCAAGTGTGTTTATGTGGGGGTTTGTGTGAGCATGTGTGCATGTGTGAGTATGTGTGTGAGTATGTGCATGTTTGTGTGTACATGAGTAAGTGTGCATTTTCTTGTTTGTCTACATGTTCATGTACGCATGTGTTTGTGTGCTAGTGTATGTGTGTGCATAAGTGCAAGTGCATGTGTGTGAATGTGTGCTTACTTGTGTGTGTGTATGTGTTTGTAGGTGTTTGTGCATGCATGTTAGAGTTTGTGCAAGTGGATGTGTGTGTATATGTGTGTGTGTGTGCATATGTCTATGTATGTACATGTCTAGTTAAGTCGATCTGTGTGTATGCATGGTCATCTTTGTGTGTTTTTGGGTTTGTGTGTGCATGCATGTGGGTGTGCATGTGTGTGCATGTGTTGGTGTCTGTGCATGGGTGTGCTTGTGTGTGTGCATGTGTGTGTGTTGCCGTGTGTGCATATGTGTGTGTGTGAAAGTGCATGCATGTGTGCCTTAATGTTTATGTGCATGTGTGTGTTGGTTCTTCATGCGTGTGTGCCTATGTGTACGAATGTGTGAGTGTGTTCATGTGCACATGCATGTGTGTGTATGTGTGTGTGCTTGTGTTGTGTGCATGCGTGTGTACATGTGTTTATGTGTGAGTTCATGTACATGTGTGTGAGAATGTGTACATTTGCATGCATCTATTTGTGTGGATGCATTTGTGTGTGTGTGCATGCATGCATGAGTGTGTGTTTGAGTGTGTGCATTTGTGTGTGTTACATGAATGCATTTGGGCATGTGTGCATCTACATGTACATTTGCATTTATGTGTAAATTTGTGCTCATGCATGTGTTTATGAGTGCATGTGTGTACATGTTTGTGGGTCTGTGTGTGCTTATGTTTGTGTGCACATGTGTGTGTATGGATATGCATATATGTATGTGCATGTGTGCATGAGTGTGTGCACTTGTATGTGAGTGCGTGTGCACGTGCATGATCATGTGTGCATGAATGTAATTGAGCTTCTATGTGTGTATCTGTGGTCATGCATGTGCCTTTGTGTGTGTGCATTATTATGCATGTGTGTGTATGTGTGTGTATATTTTTATCTTCATGCTTGTAAGTTGTGCTCGTGTGTGTGTGTGTATGTGTGAGTGCCTTTGACTATATGTCTTGTGCATGTGTGTGCCTATGTTTGTTCATGTGTGTGTGTCTTTGATGGTCCATGTATGTGTGTGTATGCATGTGCTTTGTGCAGGTGAATGTATTTGCATGTCTACAAATCTTTGTATATGTGTGTGTGTGTTCATACATGTGTGCATTTGTATACACGTGTGTGTGTGTGCATGTGGATGTGTGCATGCATGTTGACATGCATTTATATGCATGTGCTTGCATTTATATGAGTGTGCTTGTGCTTGTGTGTGTTTATACTTATGTGCATGTGTATAATGTTTGTGTGTATACATCTCTATGGGTGCTTTGTGTGTGTGTGAGCATGTTGGTATGTGTATGTATAAGCATGTGCATTTGCATGTGTGTATTTGTGTTGTGAGTGTTTGTTTGTTTGTATGTGTATGTGTGGATGTGTGTGCATGCACGTGTGTGTGTGTGTGAGTGCATGAGCATGTGCATGTGGATGTGCTTGTGTGTGTGTGTGCTTGTATACACGTGCATGTGATTTTATGCATGCGTGTGTGTGTGTGCATAAGTGTGTTTGCATGGGTGCTGGTGGTCATACATGTGTGTGTATTTTTTGTGTTCATTAGTTTTTGTGTGTTTGTGGGTATTTGTGTGAGAGAGTGCAAGAATTTGTGCATGTGTGCATGTGTGTGCATATATATGTGTTTTTGTGTGTGTGCATGTTGGTCTATAAGTATTCATGTGTGTATGTGCACATGCATGAGAGTGTGCATCTATGTGCTATATATGCATGCGTGTTTGTATGTATGTGAGTGTATATGTGCATGTGTGTGTTAGTGCGTGCATGCATATGTCTGTATGTGTTTGTATGCATGTATGTGCATATGTATGAATGTGTGGGTTGTGCACATGTTCATGAGTTTCTATGTGCATGTGTGCTTGTGTTCTTGCACATGCAGGTGTAGTTATGTGCATGTATGTTTCTATGCATGTGTGCATGTGTGTATGTGTATGTCTATGTGTGTTTGCATGTGCACATGTGTGAACATGTGCCTATTTGAATGTGTGCTTGTGATTGTGTGTACATGTGATTATTTGTGGGTGCATGTGTACGAGTGTGTATACATGTGCATGCAAGTGTTTTTGTGCAAGCATTTGTATGCAATTATGTGTGCATGTATGTGTACATGTGTGTATGTGTACATGCTTGGTTGTTGGTGTGTGCATGCCTATGTGTGCATGGACATGTGTGTGCACACCTATGTGTGTCCATGTATGAATATGTGTGCATGTTTAAGTGATTACATACATGTGTATGTGTGTGTGCACATGAGCATGTGCATGTGTGTGTTGGCATGGGTGTGTTTATGTGCATGGGTTTTGTGCATGTGTGAGTGTATGCATGTTTCTATTTGTGTGTAAGCTTGCATGTGTGTGTTTATGCATTTATTTATGTGTGCATGCACATGCACATGTGCATTCTTGTGTTTATGCATGTCTTTTTTTGCATGTGTCTGTGTTTGTGGATGTGCATATCTATGTGTGTGTGCACTTGTGTGCATGTAAGTGGGAGTGTGTGTGCATGCATGTGTGTGTGTGTGGATGCTTGTGTGCATATGTGAGTGTTCATTTTTGTGTGTGTAAGTGTGCAAGTGTGCTTGTATGTATCCATGTGTTTTTGTGCATGCATTTGCATGCATGTGTGTGCTTGTGCATGTCTAGGAGCATATGTGTCCATTTTTGTAAGCTTACGTTTATGCAGGTATGTACATATGCCTTTGTTTGTGTGTGTGACCAAGTGTGTATATATGAACGTGTGTGCATGGATATGTGTGCACATGTTCTATGTCTGTGTGTTGGAGCATGCATGTGTGCAAGCATGCATGTGTATGCATGTGCGTGTAGGGGTATTTGTGTCTGCATTTGCGGGTATGTATGTGTATGTTTATGTGCATTTCCTTTGTGTGCCTACATGTGCATGCGTTTGTCTATGTTTATGTGTGCATATGCATGTGTGTGTGTTTGCATGCTTTTTGTGCATGTATCTACTTATATGCAAGTGTGTGGGTGTTGTTGTGCTTGTATGTGCATGTGTATGCATGTGTGTTTGTGTACTTGTCTGTGTGTGTGCATGCTTGTATGTTTTATGCACATTTGTGTGTGCATTTCTATGGATGTGTTTGTGTGCATGTGTCCATGTGCATGCATGCATGTTTGCATGCATGTCAGTCTGTGTATGTGTGCTTGTGCTTGTATTTGCTTGTGTGTGTGTACAAACATGTTTATGTGTGTTCCTTATGTGTGCATGTTTTTGTTTCATGTGTGTGCATGTGTGTACATGTGTGAGTGTGTGTTTGCATGCATGTGTATGTGTGTGTTCATGTGCATTTGTGTTAATTTGTGTGTGTATCTATGTGCATGATAAATATGTGTGTGTGATTATGTGCTTGCCTATGTGTGCACAAATACATGCACATACATGTTTGTGTGTGTCTGTGTTTGTGTGATTATGTGTGTTCATGTGTCTAGGTGTTTGTTAGTGCACATGTGTGTGTGTACATGAGTGTATATGTGTACAAGTGCTTATATGTGTATTTATGTGAGCACATGTGTTCGTGTGGGTACATTCATGTGTGTGTGTGAGTGTGTGTATGTGTAAGTCTACATTTATGTGATTGTTCATGTGTGTGTGTATGCATGAGTGTGTGTGTGTGTGTGGGTGCATATTTGTGTTTATGCATGCACACATTTGTGAATGTGTGTGTGTCTGCTTGCATGAATGTGTGGGTATGTATGTAAGTGTGTATGTGCATGTGTCTATGTGAATCTGTATGTTTGTGTGTTCTTGTGGATGCATATTACATGAATATCTATGTCAATTTGGGCATGTGTGCACATGCCTGTGCTTGTATATGTGCATGTGTGTGTGTTCTTATACACATGCATGCATGTGGATGTGTGTGTGTATGTTTGTGCATGTTTACATATGCGTGTGCTTGTGCATACATGTGTGTGTGTGTGTGAGTGGGTGCATGTGCATGTCTATGTACGTGTGGGTGCATGTATGTTCATGTGTTTGTGCATGTGTGTGCTTATAAGTGTATGTGTATGTGTTCATGTTGTGTGTGTGGATGTGTGCATTTGCATGTGTGTGTGTATGTATGTGTATGTGTGTAAGCATGCATATGTGCATTTGCACACATGTGCATGTGTGGGCATCTTTGTATGGTCCATGTATGTGTGCATGTGTGTATGCATATATGTATGCATGTGTGTTATTTGTGTGTGCACGTGCATGCGTATGTTTGTGCAATTGTTTGTGTGTGCGAGTGCATAAACATTTGTGCATTCATGCATGTTTTTTGTGTGTGTCACATGTGTGTATGAACATGCTTTTGTTTGTGTTTCCTTGTGTGATTGTGCGTGCCAATATGTATGTGTGTGAGTTTGTGCTAGTGTGTGTGCTTGCATGTGCTAGTTTTTGTTATTGCATGCACGTACATGTTTGTGTTCGTGTGGTAATGTGTGTTTGTATGCATAGGAGTATGTGGGTGTGCATGTTTGTGTGTATGTGCGTGTTTCCTTGTTTGTGGGTGTGAGTGCCTATGGGTACGTGTGTGTATTCCTATGTGTGTATGTGAGAGTATATGCATGTGTGTGTGTGTTAACACAAGCATGTTTGTTTGTGTGCATGGGTGCATGTGCATGTGTGTGTATTTGTGTGCATGTGTTCTTATGTGTTCATGCAAGCATGTGTGTGTGTGCAAGCATAGGCATGTGTGTGTTAGCATGTTTGTCTATGCTCATACAGGAATGTGAGCACATGATGTGTGTGTGTGTATGTGCATGAATTTGTGTGTGCTTGTTTGCATCTATTCAAGTGTTCATGTGTGTGTGTGCATTTGCACATGTATGTGTGTGCATGCATGTGTATATGCATTTGTGTGTGGGTGTGTGTACAAGTGCATGTGTATGTGTGTGTGCATGTTTCTGTGCCTGTATGCGTGCATATGTGTGTGCATGTGTGCATGCATTTGCATGCATACTCCTTAGCATGGGTGCATGTTTGTGTGCATGCATGTGCATGTTTGTATGTGTGTGCATGCATGTGTATGTTTGTGTTTATGCTTGCATGCTAGCATGTGTGTATTTTTGCATTCATGAATGTTTTTTTACTTGCACATGTGTGTGCACATATGCATATATGCATGCTTTTGCATGCATGTGCATGTGTGTGCAAGCATGTGTTTGGGTGTATGTGTGTGTTCTAATGCATGTGTATGTGAGTGTGTGCCAGCACATGTGCCTACATGTGCAAGATCATGTAGTTGCATGGTATGTCTATGTGTGTGTGTGTACATGCATGTGTGAGTGTGTCTGTGCATTCGTATGTATGTCATTGTGCGTGTGCATGTGCATATGTGTGCATGGGTGTGTAAGCTGATGTGCATATGTGTGCTTGCTTGTGTGTTCCTTTAGGTGTGAGTGTGTTTTTATGAGTGTGTGTGTGCACGTGTATACATGAGTGTGTATGTGTGCATATAGGTGTGTGTGCACATGTGTGCATGCATTGCATGTTTATTTATGCATCGGTGTGTATACATGTGTGTGCCATAATGTGTGTGAGTGGTTGAGTGTTTTGTGCATTCGTGTGTATGTGTATGTTTGTCTTTGAGAGTATGTGCTTGTGTGAGCATGTTCGTTTATGTTCATACAGGCATGCATATGCATGTGTGGGTGCATGGATGCATGTGTGTATATTAATGTGTGCCTATTTGCATTTATCTTGGTGTGCATGCTTGTATGTGTATGTCTATTTGTATGTGCCTACATTTGTGCATGTGTACATGTGTGTGTGCATGCATGTTTGTGTCCCTACATATGTGTGGTGTCTTTGTGTGTATATGTGCATATGCATGTGTGCACATGTGCATGTGCAAATACTTCTATGTGTTTGTGGTCTTGAGCATTGATGTGTGTGCCTATGTGCATGCAGTTGTTTATGTGCATAAGCATGTGCATTGATATGCACATGTTTTTATATTCATTTGTGTGTATGCATGCATATACACAAGTGTTGTGCATCCGTTCATGTGTACATGTTTGTGTGTGTGTACATGTGCGGTTGTGTGTGTATGCACTTGTCTGTGCATATGGTGTGACCATGTGTAAGTGTATATGTGTGTGCATGTGTCTATGAGGATGCATGTGTGTGTGTATATGTGTGTGTTTGTGTGTGCATGTGCATGCATTTGTAAGTGTGTTTGTGTGTGTGTATGTGCACATGTGTGCCTTTGACTATATGTGTGTGTGTGTGCATGTGATTATGCATGGATGTGTGTATGTGTGTGTATGTGAGTGCATTTGCATGTGTCTGTATATGTATGTAGTGTGCGTGTGTGTGTGTGAGCATGTGTGTTTTGTTTATAGGTGTGTGTGCATGTGTGTGTATGTGTATTTGTTTATGTGTGCATTGGTCTCTAATCATTTGCTTGTGTGTACATGTACATGTGGGTCCATGTGCATGCATGTGCATGTGTGTCTTTGTGTACAAAGTTTAGTGCATTTGCAAGTGTGTCTTTATGTGTGTGTTTCGATGTGTATGTATGTACGCATGTGTTTTCGTTTAAGCTTATGTGCTTGTAGGCATGCCCATGTGTGCATGCCTGTGGGTGACTATGTATGTGTGTGTGTGTGTATGCATGAGTGTATGTCTGTGTGTATGTGCATGTGTGTGCTTGGGAGTATGCATGCATGCACACACATATCTATGTGTATGTATGTGTGAATGTGCATGTGTACATTTGTAAGCATATGCATACATGTGCGAGTGTGTATTTGTGTGTGCACATTGCCATACATTTGGGTCTTATGCATTTGTGAGTGTCTGCATGTGTTTCTGTACATGTTTGCATGTGTGTCATTAAGAATGCATGTGTGTGTGCATGTGTGTATTTGCATGTTCATGTGTGTTTTCATGTTTGTGCATGTTTTTGTTTGCATGTATATAGGTGTATATGTGTGTGCAAGTGCATATATGTGTGTGTGTGTTTGTGTGTGTGTATGTATCTGGGTGAGTGTGTGTAGGTGTTCATGTGCAGGTGTGTGTGTGTGTACATGTGTGTGTATGCATGTTCATGTAGATCTGTGTATGTGCATCTTTTTAAGTGCATGCCTTTGCAAAAGTGCATGTGCATGTATATCCATATACGTGTGTGTTTGCTTATTTCTTTGTACATGTGCATGCATGTGTGCCCATGCGCATGCATGTGTCTATACTTCACTGTGCCCATTTATGAATGTGTGTGTGTGTGTGTGGGTGTGTGCATATGTGTCCATGTGTGCATGTACGTATGCATGTATGTGAGCATGTATGTGTGCATGTGTGTTTGAATTTATGTGTGCACATGTGTTTGGCATATGCATGCATATGTGTGTGCTTGTGCACTGGTGCATGTGTATGTGCATGTGTGTGTGTACAATTGTGTGTTCATATTTGTGTGTTCACATGTGTACATATGTGTGTGCATGCATGCATATGTGAGTGTGTGTGTGTGCATGTCTATGCATGTGTGCATATGTGCTTGCACAAGCTTGTGTGTGAGTGCGTATTTGTGTTTGTGTTTGTGTGCATGTGCATGCCTTTATGTGATTGCATGCATGTTTTTGTAAATATGTGTGTGCTTTTATCTGTGAATGTGTTCATATGTGCATCAGACTTTGTGTGTGTTTTGAGCCTGTGTTTGTGTGTGTATGTCTACTTTTGCATTTGTGTGCATGTGTGGTTATGAGTGTGTGCATGCATGCATGTGTATGCATTGGCACATGTGTGAGCATATGTGTGTATGTGTGGTTTTGCAAGTGAGTGTGCATATGTGTGTGCGAGTGCAAACATGTGTATGTGTGTACATGCATGTGTAGCTGGGTGTCTATGGATGTGTGTGTGTTTTAATGTCTGTGTGAACTTATGTGAGATTGTGGTGCAAGTGTGTGTACATGTGTATATGTGTGCTCATGTATGAGTGTGAGTGTGGGTGAGTGTGCATGTTTGCATGTGTGTGTGGGTGCTTGCTTGTGTGCGTGTTGTGTGAATGTGCAAGCATGTGTGTATGTGTTTGTGGCTAGAACTATGTGTGCAAGTGCATGAGTGTGTGAGTGTTTGTGTGTGAATATTTGTTTGCATGCATGTGCACATATGTGCATGAGCATTTGTGTTTATGTATGCTGTTTGTGTATGTGTTTGCATGTATGGCCGGTGTGCACATGTGAGTGTGCATGTGCATGCATGTGCATGTGTAAGTGCATGCATGTGCATGTGTGTGTACCTATGTGAATACATATGTGCACATGCGTGTGCATGTGGGTCCACTCGTGTGCATGCATGAATGACTCCATGTATGCTTGTTTTTGAGTGTCTATTTGTGTTCATATGCATATGTGTGCTTGATTGGTTGCTTATGTGTATTCATGTGCACGTGTAAGTGCATGCGAGTGGGTGTATTTATGTGTGCATGTAGATTTGTTCATCTCTATCCATGTGCATGTGTTTTATATATGTCTATGTGTGTGCATGTGTGTGTATGTGGTTGTGTGTATAGGTGTGATTGTACATGTGTACAAGTGTGCTTGTGTGTCTGAGTGGGTGCATATGTGTGTGCAAGATTGTGTGCACATTGATTTGTGGGTGTGAGTGTATGTGTGTGCATTTTTTTGTGTGTGGGCATGTGCATATGTTCTTGTGTGAGTATGTGTGCATTTGTGCCTTTATTTATGTGTTTGCATGTTTGTGTGTGTCGTGCATGTGTGCGTGTGTAGGTTTTATATATGTGTGTGTGTGCATGCATTTGTGTGTTTGAATGTGTACCTTTGTGTGTGGTTGCATGCATGTATGTGTATGTAAGCGTAATTGTTCCTCTGTGTGTATGTGTGTATGTGTGTATGTTTGTGCATGTGTGTGTACATGTATGTGTGTATCTACATGCATGTTCATTTGAGTACATGTGTATGTGTGAAAGTGTGTGTGTGTGTGTGTGTATGTATATATGGGTTTGTAGGTCTGTCTGAGTGCATAGGTGTGAGTGTGTGTGTGTGCATGGGAATATGTGTGTATGCATGTGTGCACATAGACATACAAATGTGTGTGTGGATGAATGCATAGGCATGTGTTCATGTTTGTCTGTGTGGTGTAGGTGGGTGTTTATGTGCTTTCATGAGTGTGTGCATGCGCATGTGAATGCTTGTGTGTGTGTGTTTGTGTGTACACATAGGCACATTTGTGTGTACATCTACTTTTATGAGTGCCTATGTGTGTGTGTGTTTGCATACATTTGAGTTTATGTAAGTCTATGTATATGCACATGTGTGTTTATGTGTGTGCATATGCATATGCTTGTGTGTGTGTACTAGTGCATGCACATGTGTGTGCTTGTGTGCATGTGTGTGTGTGTACATGCACATGTATGCATGTGCATGTGCTTGTGTGTGTGTTGCATGTGCATGTGTTTGTGTGTGTGTGTGTGCATGCGAGTGTGAGTTTATGTGCCTGTGAGTGAGTGTGTGTATGTGTGTGTGCTTATTTGAGTTTGGGGGTGCTTGTGTGTGTGTGCATGTGTGTATATTTTCATCACGTGTGCTTGAATGTGTGTATGTGTGTGCGTGAATGTGCATGTTTATGTTTTTCAATACATGTGTATGTACTTGCACGTGTGTGTGTGTGTGTGTGTGTGTTTGTTTATATGTGTGCAGGTGTGTGCATGTGTAGCTTTTTTATTTTTGTGTCTATGTGTGCTTGTTGTGTGTGTGCATGGACGTGTATGTTTGTGTGCTTTTGTGGGCATGTGTATTTCTGATTTTGAGTGCATGTTTTTGTGCATGAATGTGTTTGGGTTTGTGTGTGCATGTGTGTTTACCTATATGCATGTCTATGCATATGTGTGTGTGTGTTTGTGTGCATGGGTGTTTGTGCACTCAGACATGCACATGTTTGTGTGTGTGTTTATGTGTGCATGTGTATATGCTTGTGTATGTGTGTGAGTGCATGTTTGTGTGTGCGAGTGCATGTAAGTGTGAGTGTACGCATTTATGAGTGTGCACATGCACCTTAGTGTGTATGCGAGTATGTGTGCATGCATGTGTTTGGGCATGTGTGTGTATGTGTAGGCATGCATTCATGCATGTGCTTATGTATTTATGAGTTTATGCATGTTTGCAAGCATGTGCACATGTTGGTATGTTGATCCATGTGTGTGAATGTATTTGGGTGAATGTGTGTGTGCTCTTGAGTATGTGTATGCATGCATGCATGTGTGTCTATCCATATGGATGTGTGTGCATGCATGTACTTGTGTACATGTGTTCTTATGTGTGTGTGTGTGTGTGCATGTACATGTGCATGCATCTCATTAGGTATGTGAGTGTGCGTGTTTTTATGCATGTGTGTGTGTTTATATACATGTGTATGTGAGTGAGGTGCATATGTGTGAGTACATGTACATGTGTGTGTGTGGGTGCACATGCATCTGCATGTGAATTTCCATGCATATTTGTCTGTTTGTGCCTATGGTCATTTGTGTGTGTTTGTGTGTGTAGGTGTGCATGTACTTGCAAGTGTGTATGTATATGCTTGTTTACATGTGTGTATGCGTGCATTTTTGTGTTGTTTGTATGTGTTTGTTTATGTTTCCATGTGTGTTCATTTTTGTACATGTATATATGCATGAGCATATCTATGTGTGTGTGTGTGTGTGCATGTGTGTATACTCACGCACTTTTGTTTAAGCATGCATGTGGATTCATTTGTTTGTGTACATCTATTTGAGTGTGTGTTTGTGTGTGTATTTTTTGTCTATTTACATGTTTGGGCATGTGCATGTGTGTATGTATGTATGTGTATGTGTGTGTGGTCATGTGTGTGTGCCTACATATATGTGTTTGCATGAATGTGTGTGAGGATTCATGTAGGTGTGTTTATGTATGCATGTCTTTACATGTGCATGTGTATGTGTGTGTCTATACTTCTATGTGTTTGTGTACAAGTTTTGTTTGTGTGTGTATATGTTTGTGCATGTGTGTGTTTGTGTACATGTGCACGAGTTCATGCATGTGTACGTGCATACTTATGCCTGTGTTTATTTGTGCCTGTGTGTCTGCTTGTGTGTGTCACTGCATCCATGGATACCTGTGTCCATACATTCATGTTTGTGTAAGCATGCATGCACATGAGGGTGTCACTGAAAGTGTTTGCATTTGCATGCATGCATTTGTGTGCTGTGATTAAATGTGTGTGTGTGTGTGCGCATGTCTGTGTGCATGTTCTTGTGCCTATGTGTGCATGAGAATATTTATGCAAGTCAAGTGGTCATGTGTGGGCAGGTGCATGTGTTATGTATGTGCATGTCAATGCATGTGGGTGTGTGTCTGTGTGCACACAAATACACGTTTGTATGCTTGTTTTTCTTTATGTATTTGTGTGTTCTCGTGTGTGTGTGCATGTATATGTATGGTTGTATGCATGCATGTGTGTACATATACTTTTTCATGAGTGTTTGCATGTGTTTCTATACCTTAGTGTGTTGGGGTGTGTGTGCATGTGTTTGTGCATGTTTGTGTGTGCATTTATTTGTGCATGTGTGTATGTGTGTGCATATATGCTTGTATGTGTGTACATGTATATGTGTGTGTGCATATGTATATGCATGAGGGAATTTATGTGTGTGTCTATACGTGTGGTTGTGAGTGTGTGTGCATGCATGTGTGTATAAGTATGTGTGTGTATATGTGTGTGCATGCACATTTCTCAAACATTTGATTAATATCTTTGAAATCTAATTCTTTAGAAATAATTTAAATAAGAAATTTAAAATATAACAAAAACAAAAACCTAATTAACTTTCTAATAATCGCTCGTCATTTGCCGATTGCTACAGTGTTTTGGTCAAGTCAGGGCATGAATCCTGAACCCATTCAAAAACATTTTAATTCAGCTCAGATCAAGAACATTAATCTCCAATTATGTATTATTAATATTTTTATTACTGGTATGCATAGGTGATTAAATCCCACATGAATTAAGGGACAGCCAACCTCAAGATTAGGCTATCTATAGCATGTGCTAGAATGCGTATATCGAGAAAAATGCTTTTCAAATACACTATGTTGGACCAAAAGTATTGCTCGTACTACGTGATGAACTTTTGAATTGTAGGAGTGATGTGAGACATCCAATTGAACATTTTCACGATCGAGTGATCACCGTCGTATCTACTTTTTCAACCCACTAATTCTATCAGTCATCTGATTGTGCAATTTTGCGATCGCATAGCACAAATGCATTTACACACATACACACACAATCACATGCTCATACTCTCTTTCACACCAATGGGCACACATCTACACACATACACACATGCACACACACTTTCACATAGAAACAAACATGTGCACACATACACATACACATGTATGCATGAACGCACACACACAAACACATCCATATGCACACACACATGCACACTCAAACACATGCATTTGCACATATGAACTTACACATGCACAAAAATGGACATAAACACCCACATACCCACACACACCCATACACATGCACGCACACACACATACAACATGCACACACACACCAATTCATGCACATGCACACACTTAAGCATAAACATGCACATGCACAAACTTATGCTAAGACAAATGCATGCACACACACACATGTACACACACATGAACATATGTACATACGCATGCACACATAAGCACACACATAAATATGCACATATGCACACTCACACACAAATCCACACACTCACACATTCATACACACACACAGAGACACACAGACACACTCAAAGGCACATGTACATGCACACACATAATCTATACAACATGCATGCATGCACACACCCACCCCTCCCCCCCAGCACACACACACATGTCTGCATGCACACACAGGCCCACAAGAACACACACAGTTAGACACACGCACACACATGCACAAGCACATAAACATGCATGCACAATCAAACTCATATTGATGGATGCACACTTGTACACACACACACATGCATACTTGCTTGCATATACCCATACTTGAACACACACAAAACTAGGCACACAAACACACATAGACACATACATGTACATTCACACCTGACACACATGTAGGCATTGAGAAAAACACTTGCATGTGCACAACCACACATAAATGTGCTCATACATGCACATATATGCAACCCTCCTCCAACATACACACATATGCCCCCTCCTTTAACACACAAACACATGCAAGCACACACACACACACGCACACACACACACACATAAGCATACACACCTGTGCACACGTGCTTACAAGTAGGCACATGCAATTGCACACTAACACACCAACAACAACACACATGTGTGCACACTTGCATAATATGAACTCATGCATACTTATATGCACGCACATTCACAAACGTGCACACACACACATGCAAACACATGTACCCACACACACATAAGCTTTCATGCTCACACATGCAAATACAAATGAATACACACACAAAAATGCACATGCATGCACCTAGACACACACAAGCATACACACATACAAACATGTACCCACACACACACACACATGCAAACATGGATGTGAAAATGCATGCACACGTACACAAACACATGTGAACATGCATACACTTGTACAGATGCACACATAATAAAAACATGCATATGAACATGCATAAGTACACTTATACACATATACACATGCACACGTAAACACATGCATATGCATGCTAACAATTATACATGCAAACATGCAGAGAGACACACGTAGACACATACACATGCACATAAACAAACAACCACACACAGTTATACACACACATGCATGTATGCACAAGTACACCTACACACATGCATGCACACACAAGTGCACCTACACACATGCATGCACGAGTACGTAGAAGCATACAGACACACACACACACACTTATAGACACACATGCAAGCACCCATGCACATGCCTATACACTTCCACAAACAAACATGCATATATACAAGCATACACAAACACACACATATGCACACATGTCTGAACATATGCATGCACACATGTATACAAGCATGCACTTATGCACACACATCCATGCACTCACATGCACCCACAAACCCACAAGTACATAAATACATGCACACATACTCCAATAAACACGAACACACACTCGCACAAAAAACACATGCACACGTGCAAGCACAACGCACACACATTTCCAAACATAGAGAGGCAAACACATATGCATATGCATGCACACACACACACACTATATATATGCACACTCACATATGCACATACACATACACATGCACAAGCACGCATGTACACATATTTGCATGCACACACACTTGCACACACACACACACTCATGCACACATACACACTCAAACATAGGCATGCACACATGTACCTATGTGTATGTAGACACACATATGAATAAACACAAATGCACACATACACTCATGCATAAAACACACATGCAGAGACATATATTCACATAGGCACATGCACTAACACACATACATGCAAACATATGCAACACACATACATCTACACATACACATGCACACATGCATAAACACATCCACACACATTATTGCATGTGCACACACACATGTACAACCAGACATGCACACTCAAACATATATACACATACACACATGCACACATGTACACACCTACACAACCCTGTACACATGTGTATATACACATGCACACAGACACACAAATACATAAACACAACCACACACACATACACTCATATATGAACACATGCATGCACATGTCCATGCACACTTATATGCATATGGACACATACTCATATGCACATAGAAACATGCACACATAACAGCAACACATACATTCACACATGTGCATACACACACAAACATGCATGCACAAAAGCTCACACGTGCATAGGAGCAAACAAAAATACACTCACACACCCACACATGCACGCACACTCCTACGTGAACACACTGACACTGACACATGCATATGTGAAGACCTGAACACACACAAACGACAACGCACACAGATGCACACACCACACACATATGCAAATGCTTACAAAAGGACACCCACACACAAATGCATATACACATAGAAATATCTACAGGCATGCACGAAGATGCACAACCATACACACACAAGCACAAACAAACACATGCACACACAGACATGCACACAAAAACACAGGAACACACACACTTCTATAGACACACTCACATATAAACATGTATGCACATGCATATACATGCACACATGTGCATACTCACACATTGCAAATGCATGCATATATGCACAAACACATATGCACACATACACACAAATTCACACATATACACAAATGTGTGCACACATATTTGCCTACATAGAGACACACACATGCACGTACCCATAGATATAGGCACACACATGCACACACATATATGCTTGTACACAAACATAAAAATGCACATGAATGAAAACACACACTTATTGGTATACATACACACTAATGTGCACCAACACATGCACACACACTCACACACACACACACACATAAGCATACTTGCACACATGTGCAAGTATGCACACACATATATGCACATGCTCACAAACACATGCTTACAAACACATGTAGATACACACATATAATTACAAACACAGATACATAGATAAACACATATGCATAGGTACACATATACACACTCACATGCACACAAATGAACAAACACATGCACACACATGTGCAAACACATATGCACAAACACACGTACACATGTACACACATGGACACATGCATGCACACACATGCACGCACAGATACATGCACACATACATACAAGTGCATGCATTAGCATATGCACATGCACACATAGCTACACACACTCGCAAGCTCATGCACACACACATACACAATCGCATACATGCACGAGCACACACTATGTAGACACACACGCAACCAACAACTCACACTGTGCCATGTGTAGACACACATGCACACACACACTACAATAATCCACACACATTGTGACAATGTGTAAACATGCACACATGCTCACATAAGCACTCATGCTCTTACACACATATAAACAAACACCTACATACATTTACCTACACAAGCACATATGCACCCACATACCCACAGCTATACATGCATGCACAACACACAACACACATGAATGTGCACACCCACACAAACACCCAAATGAACACTCATACATGCACACATACACACATGTATGCACATAAACACAAACCTATACACATGTAGACACACATGCCTATACACAAGCACACACACATGCATATGCATACAAATGTAAACATACACAAAAACACACAAGTAGATAGCCCGATACACACACATGCAAGCACGAACCAACACACACAAGAACACATGTGCATACGCACCTACCCATACATACAAAAGCACACACATACACATACACATACACACACCTATATGCAAACACACACATACACACAACCATAAACATGTATAGCTCACACAAACACATACAAACAAGAACACACACACGTGTATGTGCACATGCTCACACACACACACACATAGATGCACACATACATATATCCATACACACACACACTCACAGATACACACAAACTCATACAAGCACATGCACACACATAGAACCAAGCACACATGCAAGCACACATAGATGCACAATAATGCATGTAAACATGATCAACTGTAGGCACCCACATGTACCCAAGCACATTGACTTATACACAAACACATACAAATAGCCACAAACACACAACCACACAATCGTGTATACTCACAAAGACACACATGCACACACGCACATGTACGCACATGCACATCCTCACACACATACACACACACGCACACTTAAATAGAAAACACATAAAAACACACATACATGTAGATAGACATGCATACATATGCATATCCACATGCTCACACACACGCACATACATGTGCAAGCACACACACACATGCATGCACAAACATACACACTTACATGCACACTCACATGCACTGATACAAACAAAAGCACACAAACATGTACAAATTGATATACACATATGCACACACACATACACATACAAATACACACTTGGATGTGCACATATGTTCACATACATACACACAAAGGCGCACACACCCATGCACACATTCACATGCACCACTATGTAGAAATATGCATGAACAAAAACATATACACTCACACACATGCATGCATACTTGCACATGCAAACTTACACACATATGCACACAAAAACACACAAATATACACACACTCACACATAGGAACAAACATTTATGCACATACTCATGCACAGACACTCTCGTGCATGTGAGCAAGCACATACATGCACACACATGCATACACACATAATCATACACATATACACATGTGCATACACAAACATGCATGCACACCCATGCACACATACAAATAGACATGCACACACAGTACACATAGAACACACACATGCAAAGAACCATATGTGCACACATACAAATATTGACACAAACATTCACATGCACACGCATACATAGAGACATGCACATAAACATTTGCACCATACATGCACACGTACACACACATAGATGAAACACACACTCATGCACACCCAAATACACACATATGCAAATGCATGATTACACACATGCACAGCATGAACACATGCATGCACCACAAACCACATGAATAAGAACACACATCCACGTATGCACACGTGCACATGCAAACATACATACATGTTTGCACAAAAAAATAGATGTATAGACATGCACACACATACACAAGTCCATGCACACACACACAAGCATACACACACATCACCCAAATAGATAAAGACAAACACACTTTCAAACATTCACACTAAAACTCACACAAATCCAAACACTCACACACTTTCACATACACATATACACACATGCACACTAACACATGCATGTAGATACATATATAATGAGGTAAACACACACATGTATGTATACACACAAATACACATACACACACACAAGCACGCACATAGAAAGAAATACACATGCACACTAGCATAAATGGCCACACACGTAAGAGCACAGACAAACACAAACCCACACTCACAGACACACACACATGCATGCACAACACACTCACATGCTTGCATACATGCATATGTGTATACGCATGCATGCACACACATGTGTGTCCACTCAAATGTACACAAATGTAAAGACATGCATACATAAATGCACATGCACAAACAAACACACACATCCATACACACAAAATCACAAACACACACATAATCATATGCACACAAGCACACATGTATGTAGTTATGCACACACATATGCCCATACACACCCACCCACACACACATACACAAATGCATACACTTGCACATGCATATATGCAGTCATGCACATGCACACACAGTAGGCACATGCATATATGTATGTGCGCACAAGCACATATGTACATCCATATAAGCCCACACTCACATGCCCATAGATGCACACATTAAACACACACACAAACACATGTTCACAAGTACACATGCATGGACCAACACACACATGAGCACATGTACACTCACATATACACACATACACACACACACACACACTCACACACACATGCACACACACACACATATAATGCAATCACACACATAGACACACAAACACGAGCATGGACACACACACACACCTATACACATTATCAACCCATGAAAAAGCACACACATGTAAACAAATCCACTTGCATTAGCACAGACACACACAAGTAAAAGCACATACACACGTGCACACAAAGGTACACACATATGTGCATAATATATATAGTCATACCAATGCACATGCACTCACTTGTTGATGCATTCATTAGCAATCACACACATGTACACACACTAACACAAGCACCCATAAGCACACTCATGCATGCACACACACACACACATACACAAGTGCACATACATGTGCACGTACAAGCACACACACATGTACACACACATATGTATGCACACATGTGTATTGATACACTCACAAGTGCACACACACAAATATTATGCACACGCCCACTCACACATAAGCATGGACAAACATGTGTAATACATATAAACATGCACA
Organism: Vanilla planifolia; assembly: GCA_023846275.1. Classification (NCBI taxonomy): domain Eukaryota; kingdom Viridiplantae; phylum Streptophyta; class Magnoliopsida; order Asparagales; family Orchidaceae; genus Vanilla; species Vanilla planifolia. The sequence goes on from JAIUJO010000208.1 coordinate 807,618, forward strand.
CATGCACAGTCACACACTGTCGCACACACATGCACACACACACATACATTTGCATACACTAAGGCAGACACATGCACACATGTGCATGCATTCACGCACACACACACATGCACACATGCACGTACATACACACACACAAACACATGCTCAAATGCATACACACAAGTGCAGACACAACATGCACTCATATGCATGCGCACACATACACACAAGCATGCACATACACATACATACATTTGTAGACACACTAACACCCATGTACAAATATGCACAAACACATGCACTCATATATACACAAAGAACACACATGCACACGTGCACTCACAAATACATGCACACATACACATATATGCATGCACACAAACACACATACACGCTCATACATACATGCAAACACATGTGCACACATACACGTACACACATGCACACATGCACACTCAAGTGCATGCACAAACTCATGTACACATGCACATATATGCATGGACACAAACACAAAAACACACATACATACTCACACATACATGCATATTCACACATACATGCACAAACATGCACACTCACATGCATGCACACTAACATACGTTAAGGAAGGTGCACACCAATACACACACAAACATGTAAATTCACACAAAAATACACACATGCACACATATAAAAAATGCACATGTATGGCTGCACATGCACATGCTAACTCACACACACACATGCACAAATAGACCCACACACATATTCATGTAAACACACACACACACACAAAAAGAAACAAGCATGCCCATGCATATGCATGTGCACACACAAGTATACACACATGCATACAACCATGGGAACACACACTCACATACAGACACCCACACCAACATGCATTGAGACACACATATACATGTTATGCACATATGCCCACACATGCCTACGTGCACCTATACACACACACTCACACTCACATGCGCATATGAAAAAACTTGTACATGCACACACACACATTCACATATGCATACATGCATGCTAACACTTACATATATGTAGATATACACTTATAAACACACATAGATAAACACACATGAATGCACAGATGAATGCATGCACCCCCGTGCAAACACAAAGCACACACATACATATGCACAAATATGCACCAACAAAAACACATCGGACCACACACATACATGCACATGCACATGCACATGCACATGCATACACACATAGACACAAAAACAAGAAAAAATATGTGCACAAGACACACAAAAGTGCATGCACATATAAACATGCACATGCATATACAAAAACACACACACATACAGACAAACCTACATGCATGTTAACACACATGCATGCAGTGGTGAAAAGACACACAAATGCGAACACGCACATGCACGCACACACTAGATCATGCACATAATTACACACACTCCCCCATATATACATGCACACAAATGCGCATGCACAGATATGCACATGCGTACTCAGGCACATTTGCACATCTGCATACATACACACACACATGCACACATGTACACACATGCACATGCATGCATACAAAGTATAAGCACATTCACATGCACACACACACACACACTATAACACATTCACACACAATTCACATACACATACACACAAATGCACACACAAAAGTGAGTCTATGCACACATACATTAAATTACATACACATACACAGATATGAACACATGTGCACATGCACCTATACACAAATAGACATGAACACACATAAATACAAACACACATACACGCATATGCACATACACACATATACACACACAAACATGCACACAAACACACACCTACACACTCCCCCACACACACTTGCATGCAAGCATGCACATGAACACATGCAAGCACATAAACATCCAGACATGCACATGCATGCCTACAAGCTCAAACACATATGGATATATACACCCGCACACTTATGTGCACCCAAGCACCCACGCGTACACCAGTACCCATGCATATACACATGCACATACACACACGCAATCACACATGCACAAACACATATACACACATAGACATGAACATACATAGACATACACACACATACAAATGCACGAGTGCACACACATGTGCACATAAACATACACACACACACATGCATGCAAGCGAGCATACACACACTACACAAGCACATGCACCTGTGCATGTACATATGGACACATATGCGGCATGCCACGTATGCCCTTACACATGCACACACATACAAATACACAAATGCACATGTCTATACATACACAACAACAACACACCCATGCATGAATGCATGCACACAAACACATACATGCACCATGCACACACACAAGAAAAGTATACACACATACACATACACATGCACACACAATCACATACACACAACTTCACACATAATTACACACACACATGTATACATACACATACACACACACACTTCACACACATAAAATACTTTACACAACACAAATAAAACACACACAGACAAACATGAATAAATGTATATGCATACACAAACACTTCACACCCACACACTCACATGAACCCACATGCATGCACGCACTCATGTACAAATGCATACACATGCATGCATAGGTACACATGCATACACACATGTTCACACAAACACACATACACGTGCACATATCCACACCTACACACATCCATACACTCACTCATACACACATACACAAACACAACACATACACAAATAAACACATGCACACACACATGTGCACATGTACTTAAACAAATACATTAATACATGTGCAAACATGTACATGCATACTTTCACACACAAACATGCACATACACCCACACCCACACACACACACGCTCATACACATGCTTGCACACTCACTCAACACACACAAATGTATGCACCCACACATGCACACACACAATAATGCATGTGCACACAAGTACACATAAACATAGTACACATTACACACATGCACTTACGTACACACAAACAAAAATGCATGTACACAAATACACACTTGCACCCACACTCATGCATCCTCATGCTCGCACAAGCACATGCACATACATGAACACACATATCAACACAAACGTGCATACACTTCTATACACACACATACATAAAGATACATACATGCACACAAACACACACTCACATAGTCATGCATGCACACACACACACACACATACTTGTGGGCACACATAGATGTAAGAGAATGCACACTGATATACATGCACACACACCAACACACATGCATGCAAATAACACATACATGCACAAAAGTACACAAAAACTCATATATTGCCACACACCTCCATGTGCACACATGCACTAACACACACAAACACATACACACATGTACACACAATACACGGATACACACATACTTACACACACACACAAGCACACACAGACAAGTGTACCCATGCACAAGAGCACACACATGCATGCACATACACATGGATCTGAACACATGCATGCACACACACATACTCATGAACATGTACACATAAACACTCACCACACATGTACATACATGCAACACACCATGCAAACATACATACACACCCACACAATCACACACGCACACATACATGTGCACACGCATGCATGCACACACACATCCTCTCATAAACACATTCATATGCACATGCACACATCCACAAGTGCTTATGCACTCACAGACACACACGCACACATAGACAAACACATAAATATGCATGTGCACACAAACATGCACACACACATATACATACACACATCTACAAGCAAACCCACACAAACCCATGCAAGCACACACATGCCCACGCACATGCACACACATACACACACATGTAGAAACACCCACACAAGTATGCACACACACAAATAGGAATACACACACATGCACTCAAAAACACAAGCACATGCACACACACATGCACTTACACATGCACATATATGCACACACATGCACACTCATAGGAGCACACAAGAATGCACACAAGACACATGCATGCATAGATGCACAAGCACACAGACACACATGAACACACATGCACACACCCACATATAGCCACACACATACATACATACACACATACACACACACATGCATGCACACACAGATACATTCTCATTCATACACATGCATTTATGCATATAGACACAATGCTTATATATGCATAAGCACACATAGGCTAACACAAACACACACACACACACACATATGCATAGATGCACACATGCACACACACAAATATACATGCATCCATACACACATAATTCACACTTGCTTGCATGCGCACACAGACATGCATATGCATAAAAACATGTGCATACATATGCGTACCCATTTGCACACATGCATATGCATGCATATGAACACACACTCACACTTTCACATACACACACACAAACAAATGTATGCACACACACATGCACATTCACACACACATATGCATACACACATAAGGGCACACATGCACACACATGTGCATAAGCTAATGCACATGCACACATCGATGTATTCATGCACAAATGCACACACACACACATGTGCTCCCATACACAAACAAATTGACATGCACACAATCTTGCACACATCCAAACACATGCACAAAATTATGATAACACATACACTTAAAAACACTCATGCACTCATGCATGCAAATAAGCATACAAAGGAAAATGCACACACACTCGCACTCACATATACACATGTCTGTATGTACACACACTCACATGAACACGCACACACAAACAGAAGCATTGCCAAACGCACGAACAATCACACGCACCATCACACTCACCCAAGCACACGTGTGCATACGTGCATAAACATATGGACAGGCACACATGCAAGCATGCTCGTGAACACACATACACTTACCCACAAAAAAGTGCATGCACAAGAGATGCACTTGCACTAACACATGGCTTGCATGTACACACAGACATGTGCACACATGCATGCTCATTGGCACACATAAATATGCACTCATGCCCACACATATGCACCAATATAGACATGCAAACACTTGTACACACAAACACACACACACACACACAAGAACACCTGCACAAGAACACCCATGCACACATAGATGAACACACAAGCATATACACATGTGCACACACATACACAAACACACACAAATACCAACACACACCCAAACAAATGGCACACATGTGTGAACCCACAAACACACACACATGTGTACATGCACACATGCAAAGACATGCATACATATACACACAACCACATACACACACAAACACACAAACACATATAAAGGCATACAAAGGAACATACACACACTACACAAGCACACACATATGCATACAAAAACACATGGAAGCACACACATGAATGCACAACACACATGCATGAATGTGCACATATGTACATGCTTGTACACAAACATGTGTGCCTACTCACATGTTCACATGTGTACCCACTCACATGTGCACACATGGACACACACACACACATGCCTACATGGACACACATGTGAGCACACCCCCTATATACACACACACACACACATGCATATGAATGCAAGCAAACAAGCACATAAGCCCTCATCGAAATGCACATAAGCACATATACATGCATACATTTACTCACTCAAACCCATATTTACCGTCACAAACACACACACTAACACACATACACACAAGTATACACATGCATGTAAACTTGCACATTGGCAAGCAAAGATATACACATATAAACACACATGTGTAGATACCAATTTATGCACATGCAAACAACCACACATAATCACATAGACATGTAACTATACTTGCAAAAGTATATGCATGCAAGTACATAGACAAGCACATAAACACATGCACATGCACACACACAAGCTCACACACACATACGTAGGCAGACAAGCATGCATTCACACTCACACACCTATAAATATACACAAGTATATATTCACACACATATAAACTCACATATGTGTACGTACACACATAAGAACTTACACACATAAGCATGCACATGTAAACATGCTCACACGCACACACATGCATGCACAACACACACACACTCGATCCTACACAAACTAGAGGACACTCATGCACACATGCATACACATGCATGACCTTACAAATACACAGAAATGTATATGTACACATACATGCACACATATACACATATAAGTGCACATGCACATAGACATATGCTTACACACATGTACGCATATGCACACGCACTTGTACACACATATGCACATATCCACACACACTCATGCACACACACATGCAAATTGCACCTGCACACACAAACAAATGCACATACACACATGCACACACACATGCACACACACATACACAAATGCACTCAGGCACACACACACATATTATATCATGCACATAAACTCACATGTTCACCCTTACACAAATACATGTGCACACATGCACACAAAAACATGAACATACAAAGACACACATGCAAACACGCACACACATGCATATAGACAAACAAACACACACACATACATGCAGGCTCCTACAAATACCCACACAATCACACATAGACACACACAGATAATCACACACACACATACACACATACATTCACAAACATGAACATAGACAGACAAAAACACATGCACACAAACATATATGCATGCACAAATGAATCCATGCATCATTCTCACACACACACACATGCATAAACATGTAAACATGCACACAAACACACACACACACACACACACACTTATGAACATAATTTTGTACACATGCAAGCACACCTACACACCCGCAAGAACCCACACAAACATGCTCACACACATACACACATTGACACACATAAAAATGAACACATAAATGGCCATTCACAATGATACACACACAAGCATAGGCTCATGCACACACAGACACATGCACAAATGCATATAATCATACACTGGCACACACATGAATAGACATGCTTGCAAGCATGCAAATGCACATAGACATGTATACACAAACTCATATGTGAACACACACATACATATAGACTCAAAAATATGAACACATGTATACACACATGCAATTATACATACCTGCATGCACAAACACACATGTATATGCACACATTGATACACTTGTGCACCCATCACACAAACACACATGCATAAGGAACTATGCACATTAACATACACACACATGCAAAAACAAATAAACAGGCATTCACAAACACACACAAAGGTGTACCCATGCAAACACATGCACATACACACACCCATAAGCACACACATAGGTACACACACACATGTATGTTGAAGCAGGCACACCTATACCCCCACACACATAAACATGCATGCACACACACACTCACTCAATTACATATGTAATCATACACACACTCACCACTATATACACACACACACGCATGCACATACACATGCATAAACACAACCACACGAGCACATGCTAGCACACATGCACAAATGCATAATCAGACACAAGAATGCATGCACACACATTGACATGAATTCACATATGTAGATACACTAAGATGCACCACACACACACACACACATAAATGCACACATAAATGCACACACACATAAATAATCATAGAAGGATGCACACACATGCACACACATACATACATTCACACACATAAACTGTGGTCATAAACAAACACATGCAAACAAATCAGACACACATGAACAAATGCACCTACACAAACTTGCACACACACACACACCCACATATGCACATACATGCATACATACACACATGAACACACACACACACACACCCACACACACATGCACACTCACGTACTCATGCACACACACACTGACCCACACAAACCCATGCACACAAACATGCATAGGCATGCACACACACACACAAATGCCCATGCCATACAAAAATGCAAGCACACATGAACACAACCAAAGATGAACATCCACAAATGTAGGCATTAACACACACACTCGCACGTAGACACAAATACACATACAAAAAAACACACATACACAAACACACACATGCTTGCGAAACATACACACATAAATACAAAAAATAATGCACAAACACACATAAGTGCATACACACATACACACACAAAAACATTTGCACACACATAGAAATACACAAGAACAAAAACTCTAATTGACAACTCACACAAGCACACATTCACCTGGACACACAGAGACACACACACTCATTCACATGTACAAAAACTCACACATGTAGATATTCACACACACAAGCACACACAAACACACATGCATGAGCACACAAGCATTGAAACACATGCATATGTACATATATATGCACACACATATGCATGCACATACACATACACACATTTGCATTTACTAGTAAACTCATATGCACACACATACACATGAATACACACATGCACACACATGAAAGAAAACACGTGCATACACATCTGTACAAGTACACACACACCCGTACAGTCACTTGTACAGACACATGCATTCACATATGAAGACAAATTTATATCATACACATGTGTATGCACATACACACACATGCACATATACAAATATACTCGTGCATACACACACATGCACACACACATACAAATATACTCATGCATGCACACACATAAGTACAAACACAAACACACACAGACACCCACACACATGTGTGCATTAACACACACATGGACGTGTGGACGTCAACATTCATGCACGTGGCTACACTTACATAGGCTCACACTTACACATACATGAATGCATACCCCCACACCGTGTATATGTGTTCATGCATATACACACACATGCAAGCACACAAACATGCATACACATGCAAATATGAATGCACATAAGCTTATGCAAGAAAAGATACAAACACACACAAAAACACAAACATGTAGACACCCACACACATATACACACACATGCACATATGCTTGCATGCACACATAGATGAGCACACATACACACACATGCATCCACTTACCCACATGTGCTTGTGTATATACACATAAGCACATGCACACACACAAAAGAACATATACATGCACCCACATGCTCACCTTACACATGCACACACACACTCGCATGCATGTATGCCCATAAAAACACAAACCCACAAATACATGCAAACACACATACACACATACAATTACACCTAATGATATGCACACAAATACATACACACACACACATGTATAATAAAACACACTCATAGCCATGCAGACACACTGGCACACACATGTGTGCACACATGCACTAATGCACATATAATTGCACATGTACAAACACACAAGAACATGCACATACACACACACAAGCACACATGCACAAACACACTCAAGCATACAAACATGCAAATCCAATCACACAAGTAAAAACATGCACTCACACACACACATGCGTAACCCACACACACACATGCATACATACACACAAACACACACTTAACATGCACACACACATACACACAGACACACAAAGGCACATGCACACACACTCACATATAAACACACAAGTACACATTCATGGACCCATGCAAATAAGAATATGCATAGACACACACACACATGCATGCATGCACGAGTGGACACATGCACACACAAATGCACACATAAAAAAATAAGCACATAAACATGCACAAGTATTTGCATGCACACACATACACTTGCACATGAAAGAACACACACACGTGTTCACACATTTATAAGAAAAATGCACATACATACATGCTTACACACACACACATGTCCATGCACTTATTTACACATGCACACATATACACACACAACTACACATATGCACGCACACATAAATGTCTACGCATGCACAAACACAAGTACACATTGGTATATGCATACACACACATGCACACATGTGCGTACATACAAATAGACAACATGTGCACCCATGCAAGCACACACACAAACAAATACTAACACAAAAAAACAAGCACACATGCACAGACACGACCACACACACCACACACACATGCATGCACAAATATTCACACCGACACACAAGTACACATACACATGTATGCAAATACTTATTTGCATATGCACACATGCACTCACATACAAAAATCTCACACATGTACCCATCCAAAAACATATATAGAAAAATAGACATGTGCACACAAGCATGCACATGCACTCGCATAAGCACAAGCATACTCACACAATCACAAACATGCACATGCATACATAAGTAAACATAGAGGAACACACACTTGTGTACACACATGTAGATAAACATGAACACACATACAAATGAGAACACATACACATACACAAGCACACTTATGAGCAAACACACAAGCACACATGCGTGCACACAGTCATGTAGATGAACACACATATGCGCTCAAACATGTACACATGCACAAGTACATACATGAACATACACACAAGTACACACATACACGTACACACAAGAACATTAACATGTAGATGCACACAAATGCACAAATGTGCGCACACATGCATGCACATACTCAAAAATATAGACACTCACACACATACACGCTCATACTAATAAGCACATAGACAAACACTTGCTCATGCACCCAAAAATGCACACATAGGCACACACACACAAACACACACACGAACACACATACACACACAAATGCACATATATATATACACATGAAACCACACATGCAAACAAACATACACCCACACTGACACACAAGCTCATGCCCAAGCACAAACACATGCACACATAAACACACACACACACACATAATCACATAAGAACACACACACGCACACACACTAACGAACACAAGATGCAAACATACAGTCATGCACCGAAGCACCCACATGCACCCACACACACTTATAAAAACTTGCACACATAAACACACACACATGCTCAAGCATTCATGTGACCACACACACACATATGAACACGCATGTATTTTAAAAAGTGCATGCACATGTTCATGCACACGTATAGATACTCACAAGCACACACATACATGCATGCAAATAATCATGCACATGTACACACATAGACTTGAACATGCAAAGATGTAGACATGCACAAACACATGCGTGCATGCACACACACATAAACATAGCTATGTGCAAACGTGTGTGCAAACATGAATGCACATGTACATACAAACAAATGCACAATTAGACAAGCACACACACACATGCATTACCACACAAACACACATACATGCACTCACACATATGTACACATACAAAGATGTGCACACATACACATACACATACATGAATGTACACAATATGCACATAGAAAATGCATGCAAACATACACACACATAAACACACATGTACACACACACAGACACACAAACACACAAACACATGAATATAGACATGTATGCACCATGCATCATAAAGGCATGCACATGCATAAGCACATAAACACACACACATGCAAACACACATGCCCACACATGTACATAAACATGCACACACTCTCTCGCACACACATATATAGACATCCATATGCACATGCACATGCACATGCACATGCACAAGTGCACACACATGCAAACCATACACACACACACACTCATAAACACCTAGACACATGTACACAAACATGCAGAAATATATACACATCTACACACACATAAACACAAGCACATACACATGCTTATGCATATACATGTGCATACACACTCATGCATGCACACACAACTACAAAGGAGTGCACAGACACCACACATGCACACATGCACGTATACACAAACACATTCATTCATGCAAGCATGCACACACACAAACACATGCACATGCATGCACAAACACTGACACATGCACCCATGTTCACCCACAAGAACACATTAACACACACATGCACACTCACATGTACTTAAACACACCTTTGCATATACACACATATGCACAAACATGTACACATGCACACACATACTCACACACATGTATGTGCACACATTCGTGCACACACATGCACGCAAATGTGTGCACATTAACAAAGACAAAGATAAGCACACATAGGCATGCAGAGTTGTAAACATGCCCATAGACGTATACACTGACAAACACACATGCAAACACGTATACACACATAGGAGTACACACATGGCCAAACACAAACATGTACAATCACATACACACACTTGTACACACACAAACACATGCTCCTACAAACATGTTCTTGCATTCAGACATGCACTTACACAAACATGCACACACACACTCATGCACACATAGAAACACTCACACACACTTACATCCATAAAAACATGCACACATGTTCATGCATGCACATGACATGAACACACTTGCACACACACACCCCTAGACAAACACTTGCACATATACACATATACACATATACACATGGATGCACATGAGTGCACACTTGCACTTTCACCAACACACACTTGCATACACACACATATGCATACACACATGTAAACAAGCTCACTTGCATGCACATACATACACAGTCTATGCTTGTACATGTTTGTGATTATATGTTCACATGGCTATCTACTTATGAAAATGCATGTGCATGTTTACGTGTGTGCTTATGCTTGTATGCGTGTGTGCAAGTGTGTGCATATGAGTATATGCATGCGTGTGTAAATATGTGTAGGAGTTTTCATGTGATTGTGCATGCATGTTTGCATGTCATCCAAGTGTGCAAGCATGCAATTGTGTGTGTGCATCTTGCATGTGTTTTTGCATGTGTACGTGCATCTATATGCATGTACATGTGTTTGTTTGTGTACAAGTTCACATATGCATGTGTGCATGTGTGTTAATGTGTGTGTGTGTGTGCATGTTAGCATTTGCATGTGTGCGGGGGCATTGTGGGTGTTTGTATGTGTGTGTATATCTATATGCATGTGTGGGCATGTGCATCTATGTGTATGTAGGTGCATACACGTGTGTGCGTGTGTGGGCGTTTTTACATGTGCATAAATGTGTGTCTTTATGGGCATATGTGTGTGCACTTGTGAGTGTACCTTTATGTGTATGCATGTGTGTACATTTTGCATGTCTATGAATGCGTGACCATGTGTGTGTATGTATGCATTTGTATGTGAGTATTCATGCTTATATATGTGTATGTTTGTATGTGTGTGCTTGTGCATATTCTTATGCATGTGTATGCATTTTTACATGTGTTTATGTGTGTGTGTACTTGTGAGCATGTGTACTTGCATGTGTGTGTATGTCTATGTGTTCAAGCATGTTTGTGTGCATGATCATGCTTGTGTGTGCATATGTGTGTCACGCTTTAGGATGTGTGCATGTGGCTATGCATATGTGTGTATGAATGTGCATGCATGTGTGCACACACGTGCATGTATGTGTATGTGTGCTTATGTGTGTGCTTTTCAATGTGCATGTCCAACTGTGTACCTATCTATGTTGGTGCATGTGTGTGTGTGTGGCTGTGCACAAACATATGTGCACGTCTATGTGTGTATGATTATCTTCAAGCGTCTGCTTGTCATGAACATATGTATATGTGTATTTGTTTATGTGTATGCATTTGTGGGTGTGTACGTGTGCATGCATTTTTGTGTGCATGTTGCCTTATGTAAAAATCTTGTGTGTAAATGCATGTATGTTTTTGTGTGTGTGTGTGAGTGTGCCTGTTATCATGTCCATGCATATGTGTATCTAAGTACATTTTTATACATGTGCACATTTGCATTTGTGCATGCGTGTGTGTGCATGTGTGTCTATGTTTGCGCATTTAGGAAAATGTGGGTATTTGTCTGTATCTATGTATTCCTAAGTGCATGTGTGTTTGTTAGTACATGTAGACATGATTGTGCTTTTCTATATCTATGTGTGTGTGCATGTGTACTTGTACATATATGTGATTATGCATTTACATGTGCATGCATGTGTGAATGTGTGCATGCATGCATGTGTATGTGTGCATGTGTGTTTATACACTTTAAAAAATTTGTGTACTCATGATTGTGCATGAATGAGTGTGCGTGCATGTGTGTATATGTATATGTGTAATTATAAATTTGTGTGCATGTATATGTGTGCATGTGTGCTTGCATGTGTGTGCATGTGTGCATGTGTGCTTGCATGTGTGTGCATGTGTGCATGCGTGTGTTTGCATAAGTGTGTTATTCATCGTGTGTGTTTGTATGCATTGTCTTGTGTGTTCCTGTGTGCATGTGTGTGAGCATGTGCACATATGTGTGTATGCGTGTGTGGTGCATGTCTCTATGTTTTTATTTGTGTGTTTGTCTATACATGTATGTGTATGTCTATATCTATGTGTGCACATGTGCATGCGTGAGCTTGTGTACATATGAGTGTGTGTATATGTAAGCTTGTGTTCTAATGTGCATGTGTGGGTACATGCGTATGTGTGTTTGCATGTGTGTGTGTGTGTGTGCATATAAACACTTATATGTGCATATGCATGTGATTGTGTGTATGTGTGGGTGTGTGTGTGCATGTGCATGCACACATGTGTTAATGTGTTGTATGTTTGCATACATGTGTGTGCATGTATGTGTACATGTATTTGGGTGCATGTATGTGCATGCATGTGCATTTGTGTGCCTATATGCATGTGTGTGTGCTTGTTCTTGTGTATATGTGTGTAGTTATGTGTATGCATGAGATTGTGTTAGTGCATATGTACATGCATGTGTGCATGTGTGTGTGCATGTATTTTTATGTGTATGCATGTGTTTCTACAGGTGTGTGTGTGCCTATGTGAGTGCATATGAGTGTGCCTTTGCAACTGCATGTGAGAGTATGTATGTGCATCTACTTGCATGTGTATTGCCTATGTGTGCCGATATTCATGTGTGTGTATGTACATGTGTTTGCATGGGAGCATGTGTGTGTGTGCACATGTGCATATGAATGCATGTTTGTGTGTGTACTTGTGAGCATGTGTGCATGCACTTGGGTTTGTATGCACATGTATTTGTATATGCATATGTATGTGGGTGTGCATATCTATGTATGCATATTTGTGCATCATTGTGCGTGTACATGTATTCATGTGCATATGTATGAGTGTATGTGTGTGCATGTGCGTATGCGTTTGTGCATGTGTTTTTGTATGTGTGATTTTGTTTTGTGTGTGCTTGTGTGTGTGTATGTGTACGTACACTAACATGAGTGTGTACATATGCATATGCATTTGTGTATGTGTATTGGTGCATGTGTGTGTGTGTTCGTGCAATTGTGTGTGTGTGTGGGTGTGCTAGTATTCGTGTTTGTTGTTATTTGTGTTAGCATGTTTGTGTGTTGCAGATGGCTATGGCTATGAATTCTTTTGTGCATATGAGTGTACTTATACATGTGTGTGTGAGTGTGTGTGTGTATGTGTTTGCATGCATTTGTACTTGGTTGTGTGTGTGTATGCATGCATGTTAGTGTATTCATACATGCACATGTGTGTTCTTGTGCATGTGCACATGTGTGTTTTGTGAGTGCATGCACATGTGTGTGTCTTTGTGCATGTGTGTTTGTGTAAGTGTTTATGCACATTTGTGTACGTGTGTGTGCAAGTGTGCAAATGCACATATGTGTGCTTGTGTATATGTGTGCCAATGTGTGTGTGGGTGTGACAGCATGTGCCTGTTTTCATATGTGTGTGTCTTTGAGTGTGTGCATGTGCATGTGGGTGTGTGTGTCTGCATGTTTATAAGAGTGTGTGCACATGTGTTTGTGTGCTCATGTATACATGTGTGTGTTTTAGCATTTGCATCTTTTTATACATATGTGTGTGTGTGTGTTGTGCATGAGTGTGTGTGTGTTTGTGTACGAATATGTAAGTGTGTATATGTGTATGCGTGTGCCTACATGTGTGCATGCAACTTTGTGAATGATTTTTTGTATATGTGCATGTGTACATGTTTTCATGTGCATGTGCACAAGTGTTCATGTGTGTGTGCTTGTATGTGAGTGTTTAATTGTGTATGTATGTGTGTCTATGTGTGTGTATATTTCTCTTTATGTGTACATGTTTACGTGCATGTGTATGGGTGTTTGTGCATGTGTGTATGTAGATTTATGTGCATGTGCATGTAAATGCATACCTTTGTGTGCATGTCTATGTGTGTGTGAACAGTTAGGTCTTTAGGTGGTGTATGTGGTTATGTGTGTGTATGTGTGTGCATATGTGTCTGTGCATGCACACACATGTGTGTGGGTGTTGCTCTTTGTGTGTGTTAGTGCGTGCATGCATGCATTTGTGTGGGTGCACATGTGTGTGAGTGTTTATGCATGCATGCACATGTGTGTGTTTTTGTGGGAGCATGCACGAATGTGACTTACTACATGTGTGTGTGGGTGTGTGAACATGATTGCATGAGTTTTGTGCTTTTGTGGGCATGTGTGTGCCTACATGTGTGCATGTGCATGTGTGTGTGTGCATATATGCATGCATGTGTGTGTTTGTGTTTGTGTATGCATGTTCCTATGTGTGTGTGCATGTATGTGTGTAGGTGCACATGTGTGCATGTGTGTCCTTGTATGTACGTGTGACTATGACTGTGCATGTGCATATGCATACATGTGTAAATTTGTGTGTGTGCACATGCTTGTAGGTGTGCTTGTATGAGTGTTTAGAGGGATTGTGTTGGGGGGTGTGTGTGTGCTCATTTGTGTGTGCATGTGGGTGCAAAGGTGCATGTGTGCATTAGTATGTGTGGTTGCATTTTAGTTTGTGTGTATTCATGTATGCATGTTTGTTTGTGTATGCTTGTGTGTTTAGATATTGTTGTGCGTGTGTGTATGCATGCACATGCATGCATGTGGGTTTGTGTGTGTGTACATATGTATGTGTGTGCATGTGTGCAGATGTGTGTGTGTGTGTGCTTGTGCATGCATGTGTATGTGTGAGTGTGTGTGCATGTGTGTGCTTATGCATGTGTTTGTGTATGTGTGTTTTTGTGAATGCCTGTGTGGGTGTGCATGTGTCTGTCTACTTCTAAGTGTGCATGTGCAAGTGTTTGTGAGTAATTGTGTGCATGCACATGCATGTTAATGTGTGCATTTGTGTATATGTGAGTGAATGCATGTACATATGCCTATGTGTCTATGTGTATGTGTGCTTGTGCTTGTGTGTAAGTGTGTGCATATATTTATATGTATATGCATGATTATAGGTGTGTGTGTGCATGCTCAAATTTTTTAATATAGGTATGTGTGCATGTGTGTGCATGCATGAATATCAAGATGCACATGTGCATGTGAACGTGCTGTGCATGCATGTGTGTACGTGCATGTGTGTGCATGTGTATTTGTATGCAAGTAAATGTGTACATGATTTTGTGTTTGTCCACACATGTAAGTGTGTGTGTTAGTGTCTACATGTTTCCATGCACAGATGTGTGCGAGTATGTGTGTTATCTGTGTCATGTGTGCCTTTGTATGCATGGATGCATGTGTGTGGGTGTACATGAGCATGTGCATGTTGGTGTGCATTTATCTATATGTGCTTGCACGTGTGCATGTGTATGCACACATATGTGTACATGAGTTCATGTGTGTGCATGTGCATGTGTGTATGCGTATGTGTGTGTTTATGTGCTTTTGCATGTGTATTTGTGTTTATGTGCATGTGTGTATGTTTATGCATGCATGTGTCTGCATATAGATAGAAGTCAGAATTTGGATGTGCATGTGTTTGCATGTTCATGTGCATTTGTGTTTGCATCTATCCATGTGCATGTATGTTAGCATACTTTATATGTGCATGGAAGCATGCATTTTTGTGTATGTGTGTGTGCATGTGTGTGCATGTACATGTGTTTATGTGTGTGGGTGTTTGTGCATCTGTGTGTGTGCATGCGTATGTATTTGTGCTTGTGTGTGTGCACAAGTGCATGCATGAGTACATGTGTGCATGATTTCGTATGCATGTGTGGGTTAGAGTGTGTGTGGGTGTGTGTGTGTGGGTGGGTGGGTGCATGTGCATTGGTCTATATGAGTGTGTGTGTGTGTGTGTCCATGTGTGTGTCACACACATACTTTCATGTGTGTGTTCTTGCATGGTAATGTGTGTGTGTGTTCTACATTCATATTTATGCATGTGTGTGGTTGTGTGTGCACGTGTAGGTGCAAGCATTTGCATGCATGTGTGCATGCTCACATATGTGTGTTTGTATGCATGTGTGTGTACCTATGAGTGTGTCTGTGTGTGTGTGTGTTGGTGTATGTGTGTGTGCGTGTGTGTGAGGTTATGTGCATGCATTTGTGTACATGTGTGTGTCTGTATAAATGCATGTCTATGAATATATTTTAATGTATGTATGTGTGTGTGTGCATTTCTATTAGCTTGTGTGTTTGTCTGTATCTTTATGAGAGTGTCTTAAGGTGTGTCTATAGCTATATGAGTACACACTCATGTGTGTGTGTGTACTTATGCATGCCCGTAAATGTGTGTCTATGTGTGATCATGTGTGAGTGTTCGTGTATATGGGTGTGTGTGGGTGTTAATGTGTGTGTGCATGTGTGAGTGTGTGTGTGAATGCGTGTCTATGCATGTGCATGTGTGTGTGCATGCAGGCACATCTATGTGTGTTGGTTCATATATGTGTGTCCAAATGTGCTTGTACATGTATGTGATTGCACATGTGTGTGCACATGTGTGCACTCATTTTTTTGTGCATGCATTTTTGCTTATGTGTGTGCCTATGTTTGCAACTGTGTCCTTATGTCAATGCATGTGTGTGTGTGTGGGTGCATATGTTCATGCACTTATGTGGGCATGTGTGTCTACTAGTGCACTTGTGTGTGTATGTGTGCATGTGCATGTGTTTGCATATGTGTTTACATATTTGTGTGTGTGTGTGTGTGTGCATGCATGCATGCGTGTGCATATGTGTGTGTGTGTGTATGTTTGTGCGTGTATATGTGCATGTGTGTGCTTCTGTTTGTGTGTGTGCATCTATTTGTGTGTTCATGGGCACATGTATGAATATGAGTGTGTATGTGCATGCATTTGTTTATGTGTGCTTGTGTTTGTGCCTGCATGCATCATTGTGTGCATGCTCATGTGCGTGTGTGCTTAAGTGCATATGTTCTTTCTTGCATGTGTGGGTGGTGTATATGTGCTTGTGTGCATGTACATGTGCTTGTGCATATGTGTGTGTTTGCATGTATTTTAGTGTGTGCATGCATGAAAGAGTGAATGTGTGTGTGTTTGTGTATGTGTGTGTGTGTGTATGTTTGCATGTAATTGTGTGCTTATGCCTACATGTGTGGTTGTGTGAGTGTGTGTGCACATGCATGCTATGTGTGTGGGTTCCTATGTTTGTATTTCTATTTGTGTGTGTATGTTCGCATGCATGTGTGTTGATGTGCGTTTGTATATGTGTGTGTTGTGCATGTGTGTATGAGTATGTTCATATGCACAAGTGTGTGTATGTCTCTATGTGTGTGTGCACGTGTGTACGTGAGCATGCTATGCTAATGTGTGTGTTTTTGTCTTTGTACATGCAAGTGTATGTGCGTGTATGTGTATATGTGCATGTACATGCGCAAATACACATTTTTGTGGGTGCATTTGTCTATGTGTGTGTGTATGTGTCAATGTGTGTGGATGTGTTTGTGCATGCAAACATGTGTGCATATGTGTTTGTGCCTTTATGTATGTGAGTGTGCACATGTGTGTGTGCACACATGTCTATGTGCATCTGTGTACATGCATGTATGCATGTGTGTAATTGTGTACATGTGTATTTTTTTCTTTATATTTACATGATTTGTATGTGAAAATATGTATAGTTGTTTATACACGTGCATGTGCATGCAAGTGTGTGTGCATGTGTTTGTATGCATGTCTTTGCATGGATGTACGAGTTTGTGTGCATGTGTGAGCACAAGTGTGCATAAGCATTTAAGAGTTTGCATTGGTAGGTGTGTACATGTGTATGCATGTTTCTATGTGCATGTTTGTGTGTGTAAGTGTGTGGGTGTGTGCATGTGTGCATGCATGCATTTGCATGTGTGTGTGTGTGTGTGTATACATGTGTGCCTCTATGTGCATTTGTATGTATGTGCATGTACATGTGCGTGTCTAAGTCTATGTATGTGTGCACTTGTGTGTGTGCATGGTTGTTTGTGCATACGTGTATTATTATCTCTGTGTGTGTCTATACATGTTTATGTGTATGTGTGTGTGCATGTATAAGTGTTTGCATGTGCATGTGTTTGCATGTGGGTGTACTTGTTTGCATTTGTGTGCATGTTTTTGTTTGTTTGTTTATTTGTGTGTGTATGTGTGTGTGCATCTGTGTGTGCATGTGTGGGTGTGTACATGTTTGTATGTTTATGCGTGAGTGTGGGTGTGTGTGGTAAGACATGTATTTTATGGGTGTATGTGCATGTGTATGTGTTTGTGCCTATCTATTTGCCTGTACATGGGTGGGTGTGTGCCTGTCTATTTGTGTACAAGTGTGTATGTGTGTTTATGTAGGTGTGTCTCTATGTGCATTTGCATATATGTACAAGTGCATATGCATGCAAGTGTCTGTGTATGTGTGTGCCTGTGTGTGTGCATGATTGCACATGTTCATGTGTGTGTACGTGTGTTATTGTCTTTGTGTGTCTATGCATGATTGTGTATATGTGTGTGGACATGGATGTGAGTGTGTGTGCATGTACTTGTTCATGCTAGTGTGCATGTTTTTGTTTATGTGCATGTGTTTGTGTGTTTGCATGTATATGTGTGTGTGCATGAGTGTGTGTATAGGTTTGTTCATGTTTGTGTTTGTGTGCATGTGTGTGGGTCTGTGCGTGAGGGTGTGTGTGTTGGTGTGTGTGTAAGTCTATTTGTGCGAGCGCATTCATGTGTGCTTGAGTATAAGCATTCATGTCGGTGCATGCATGTGTGTGTTTAGTTGTGCGTGTTTGCTTGTGCATATGTTTATAAATGTATTTGTATGTGTATGTGTATGTGTATGTGTATGTGTATGTGTATGTGTATGTGTATGTGTATGTGTATGTGTATGTGTATGTGTATGTGTGTGTGTACATGTATGTGTAGGTGTACGTGTATGTGTATGTGTATGTGTATGTGTATGTGTATGTGTATGTGTATGTGTATGTGTATGTGTATGTGTATGTGTATGTCTATGTGTATGTGTATGTGTATGCATATGTGTATGTGTATGCATGTGTGTAAATGTATGTGTATGTGTATGTGTATGTGTATGTGTATATGTATGTGTATGTGTATGTGTATGTGTATCTTTATGTATATGTGTATGTGTATGTGTATATGTATGTGTATGTATGTGTATATGTATGTGTATGTGATATGTGTGTAGTATGCATGTGTATGTGTGAGTGCTTGTGGGTACATGTGTGTGCTGATTTGTGAATGCTTGTGTGTGATTGTATGTGTATGTAAGCATTTGTGTGTGTTTGTATGTGTACGTGCATGTTTCTGTATGCGTGTGTGATAGTGCATCTATCAATTCATGTGTGCATGTGTGTATATGTCATTGTGCATGTGTGTGCATGAATGTGTGCATCTTTATCTATGTGAACACCATGTGCATGTGTGTGTGTATGTTTGTGCACCCAAGCATGCATGGATGTGTGTGTATGTGTATGTGTGTATTTGAGTGCATATTTTTGCATCAGTGTGTGTGTGCAACACATACTTATGCATGTGCAAGCATGCACATGTGCATGTGGGTGACTATATGGGTGTGTATGTCCATCATGTATGTGAGTGTGTGTGTACATATGGATATGGGTGTATGTGGGTACATGTGTATCTATTACATATGGACATGGGTGTATGTGGGTACATGCGTATCTCAATGTGTGTATGTATGGACATGGCTATATGTGGGTACATGTGTATCTGTGTGTGCATTCTTGTTTGTGTTCGTGTGTCTCTGTGTGCATGTGCTTATGTAAAAATGTGTTTATGGTTATGTGCATGATTGTGTGCATACATGTGTGTGGGTGTACGTATGTGTGTTTGTGTGCATATGTGTGAGCATGCATGTATCCATGTGTCCGTGTGCATGTTTGTGTGTTTGTGCATGCATGTGTGTGCATGTGTGTGTGAGTGTATGCATTTGTGCCTATGTGTGTGTGTAGGTGTGTGCATATGCATGTTTGTATGCTTGTGTGTATGCATGTGTTCATGTGCATCTGTTTGTGTGTGTGTTTGGGTGAGTGCATGTGTATGCATGTGTGCAAGTATGTATGTGAGTGTGTGCATGTTTTTGTATGTGTATATGGGTGTGTGCACATGTGGGTGTGTATGTGTAGATGTGTATGTTCTTGTGGGTTCAAGTATGTTCGTTTGTGTGTGTGACTCGTGCTTATATGCGTGCTTTTGTTGGAGATGTGTGCTTGTTTTCATGTCAGTCTACAAACATGTTTACGCTTGCAAGCGTTTCAGTGCTTTTGCATGTATGTGTGTATTGGTGTACATGCGCCTGTGTGTGAATGTGTGTCTGTTTGTGTATGTGTTTGCTCATGTGTGTGTGCATGTGTCTATGTGTGCAAGTATATTTGTGTGCCCGTGCCTATGCAAGAGTGTCTATGTTTGCACATGTGTTTAGTTGTGTGCAAGTGTCTATGTGTGTAGGTGTACGAGTGTTTGTGTGCATGTATGTGTGCATGTGTGTGTTCATGCATGCATGCGTGTATGTGTGGGAGAATGTGCGTGTGTGTGTGTGGCTATCTGGTTGTCTCTATGAGTGTTTATGCATTCGTGTGTGTGTGTGTGTGCATGCATATGTATGTGCATGTGTTCCTATAAGTTTATGTGTGTGTGTGCATGAGATTTTGTGTACATGTTGTATGTGCAGGTGCACATTTTTGTGAGTGCAAATTTGTGTGTGTGTGTGTCTGCATTTTTGTATCCATGTGCAGTTGTGTGTGTGCATTCGTTAAGTGTGTGTCTATGCATGCATTGTGTACGTGCATGTGTGTGCATTCGTGGTGTGAGCGTGTACATGTGTCTATGAGCATGCATGCATGTATGTATCTGTATGTACATGCATGTGTATGAGGGTATGTGTATGTATCTTTCTGCATGTCTTTGCATATTTGTCTACTTGTGTCTTTGCATACAGATGTGTGTAGGTGTATACCTACATGTCTATCTATGTGTGTGTTTGTGTGAGTGTTTGCATCTATGTGCATGAGTTTGACCATGCACGTGAGTGTATGTGCATATGTGCGGGTGTCTATGTGTGTGTGTGTGTCTGTCTGTGCATGTGTTTATTTGGGTCTTTACATCACCATGTATATGTGTGCAAGAATACGTATATGTGTTTGTGTGCATGTGCTATTTATGTGTAAGTTCATGTTGAAGTGTGTGCATATTTACGTGCATATGTGAGTGTGTTTGTGTGCATGTTTGTGTGCATATGGTTATGTGTGTGTGGGTGTCTGTGCCTGCAAGTGTGTGTCAAAGTGCTTGTACATGTGTATATATGTTTGCATGTTTTTGTGTGTGCTTGAGTTTGTGTGTGAATATATAATTTTTTGTGTTTGCTTCTTATCCATGTGTGGGTGTGCATGCATGTCCATATCTTTGTAAACATGTGTGCGTTTGTGCCTTTGCATGTGCATGTGAGTATGTGCTTGTGCTTATGCATGTATGTGCATGTGCAACAATGTGTATATGCATGTGTATGAGTGCATTTGGGTTTTTAAGTGTAGTTGTCTGTGAGCATTTTTGCATGCAGACATGCATGAGTATGTGCTTGAGTGGGTGTGTGTATGCATATGTGCATGTCTATTATTTGTGTGATTATGCTTATGAATGTCTGTGTGTATGTTTTATGCATGTATGTGTGTGTTCTTGAGATCATATGTGCACATGCATGTGTGTGTGGTTGCATCTGTGTGTTTATCTGTATGTGTGTGTGTGTATGTCTTCATACATGTGTGTGGTTGCATACTTGTGTTCATGTATGCATGCATTTACATGTGTGTAGCTGTGCATGCATGTGTGTGCATTTGTGTGGGTATGCATATTCATGCATGTGCATGTGTGGGTCTGTGTATGCAAGTTTGTGTGCATTTGTGTATGCATGTGTGTTCTTCTGTGTGCGTGCTTGTATGCACATGTACCTACATGTGCTTGTGTGCACATGGACGTGCACGTGCATGCACTTATGTGCATAAACAATTGCATGTGTGTGCGTGTGTCTATTATTGTGTTTGTGCTCATGGGTGCATGTGACTATGTATGGGTGTGCATGTGTTTGCATGTCTATATACTTTTGGGTGTGTCTATTGCCATGCATGGGTGTGCATGTCTGATTTATGTTTGTATGTTTGTGTCTGTGCTTATCCGTGTGTGTGTGCATATTTTTGCATATGATTATGCAAGCATATTGTTATGTGTGTGTTAAGGTGTGTACACATGTATCTGTGTCTACGTATGTGTGTTGCATGAGTGTATAGCTATGTGAGGGTGTAAGTGGGTGGCTGTGCATGTATATGAATGTATGTGTGCATGTGCGTGCATGCGTGTGTGTGTGTGTCCAAGTACATATTTGTGCATGTATGTGTATGTGTGCTAGTGCATGTGTATGCCTGTGTGTGTTATATGTGAGTGCATGTTTATGCATGTATGTGAATGTATGTGTGCATGTGCTTGAATGTATGTGTGCATGCTTATGCTTATGCATGTATGTGAATGTATGTGTGCATGTGAGTGCATGCTTATGTGCATGTGTCGATGCATGTGTGCATGTGCTTGTGTGTGTAAGTATTCATGTGCATGCATGTGTGTGTGTGTCCTTATACATCTGCATGAATGTGAGCATGTGCATGTGTGTATGCTTGTGTGTGTGTGTGCATGTTCATCTATGTATGCCTGTGCATTCATGTGCTCATACCTTTAGGTGCATGTATGTGTACATGCATGTGCATGTGTATGCATTTGAGTGTGTTTCTACTTCTTATGTATGTGTGCGCATGAGTATGCATCCATGTTATGTGCATGTCTGCATGTGTATGTGTGCATGTTTATGCTTTTCTATATGTGTGCATGTTTGAGTGTGCGAGTGTGTGTGCCTATATGTGTGCATGTAAGTGTGCTTTTGCATATGTATTTGAGTGTATTCATGCGTAGTTGCTTACATGTGCATGAGTGTGTGTGTTCATATGCATACGTCTGTATGTGCATGTCTTTGTATAAGACCATATGTGTGTGTATGCATGTTTATGTGTGTGCTTATGGGCATGTGTACACACATGTGGTTGTGTATGCACATGTGTCTATATGTGCATGCATGTATGTGTATGCATGTGTGTGCATCGTTGTGTATATGCTTGTATGCATTTGCATGTGCACGAGTGTGTGTGTGTGTTTTGCATGTGTGCTTGTGCATGACTACATCTATACGAGTGCATGTGTATATATGTGTGTGTCCTTGTGTGTGTGGTTTTGTTTATGTATGTGCATATGTGTGTGCGTGCATGCATAAGTAGGAGTGCGTGTAGATGTGTGAGTACATATGCATGCACATTTGTGTATGTGTATTGGTGCATGTGTGTGTCTGTGTGTGTGAGTATTCATGTTTGTATTTATCTGTGTTAGTATGTTTATGTGTGGGACATGGGTGTGGCTATCCATGCTTATGTGCATGTGTGTGTACTTTTACATGTGTGCATGAGACTGTGTGAATGTGTTTGCATGCATGTGTACATGTGTACTTCAATGTGTTTGTACTGGCATGCATGCATTTGTGTGTGCGTGTGCATTTGTTCATGTGTGTAGGTGCGTGGGGTTGTGTGTGTGCATGCATACATTTGGGTGTGTACATACATGCATGTGTGTATCTATGTACGTGCACTTATCTTTTCATGTGGATGTGTGTACACATGTGTGTTTTATGTGTGCATGCACATGTTTGTGTCTTTGTGTTTGTGTACTTGCACAAGTATGTTTGTGCAAGTGTGTATGAATGTGTGTGTAGGTGTGTGCACCTATGTGTGCATGTGTATGTCTAAACCTATGTGTGCATGTGTTTGTGCTCATGTGTGTGTGTGTGCATGTGCATCCAAGTGTGTACATGTGTGCTTATATGTGAGTGAGTGTGTGAGTGTGTGCATGTGTGTGATTTTGCACTCACATCTTTATGTACATATGTGTGTATGTTGTGCATATGTGTGTGTTTGTGTGTATGCATTTGTGTGTGCATTTGTGAGTGTGCATATGCCTACATAAGTGGATGACATGTTGTGCATGCTTTTGTGCTTAGGTGCATATGTGCATGTCTGCTTGTGCATGTGCACACATGTTCATGTGTCCACATGCACATGCGTGTGTGTGTGTGTACATGAGTGTTTATATTTGTGATGTGCGTGTGTGCATGTGTGTGCACGTGTGCATGCATGTGTATGAGTGTGTGTTTGTGTGTGTATTTATGTACATGTGCATGCTTATGCTTGTGTGTGTGTATGAATAGTTGGGTCTCTAGGTGGTGTATGTTTATGTGTGTGCATATATGTGTCTATGCATGCACACACATGTGTGTAGGTGTTTGTGTGTGTTGGTGGGTGTGTGTGTGTGTGTGCATGTGAACATGCATGTGTGTGTGCACACATAGGTACATATGTTGTGTGTGGGAGCATGCATGAGTGTGTCTTCCTTTGTGTGTACATGTGTATATGTGTACATGCTCGTGTGCATTTGTGTGCTTGTGTGTGCATATGTGTGTGCCTATTGTTGTGTATGTGCATGTGTGTGTGTGTGTGCATATGTGTCTACATGTACTTGTGCATGTGTGTGTATATGTATTTTTTGTGTGTGTGTGCATGCATGTGTGTGTCTGGGTGCACATGTGTGCATGTGTGTGTCCTCAGATGTATATGTGATCATGCATATGCATGTGTGTAAACTTTTGTGTGTGCACTTACTTCCATGTGTGCCTATATGTGTATGTGGGACAAAAGGTTATGCTGATGTGTGTGTGTGTGTATGCACACACTCTTGCATACATTTGTGTGTGTGCATTTGTGTGCATATGTGGATGTAAACATGTATGTGTGAATTAGTACATGTGTGTGCATTTGGGTCTATTTGTGTTCACATATGCGTGTTTGTGTGCATATGCTTGTGTGTATATATGTAGTGTGTGTATGCATGCACACGTGTGTATGCGAGTTTTTGTGTTTTCGTGTGTATTGTGTTCTACTTATGTATGCGTGTGTGTGTGTACATATGTCTGTGCATATGTGAATGTGTGAGTGTGCATGTGCATGCATGTGTATGTGTGTGTACATGCATGTCTGCATGTGTGTGTGTGTTTACATGTGTCTGTATGTGCTTGTATTTGTGCATGTGTGCGCCTGTGCATACATGTATGGGTTTGCACATGTGCCTATGTATTTATGTGTGCATGTGCATGTGTATGTCTGCTTGTAAGTGTGCTATGCATATGCTTGTGACTGATTATGTGCATGCACATGCATGCTAATATCTATTTGCATATGCTTGTGTGCCTATCTACATATGTTTGTGTGTGTGTGTATGTTTTGATGTGTGTATACATGATTATATGTGTGTATTTGTGAATGCATCTCTTTGTGTGTAGATGCATGCATGCATGTGTGTGTGTGTGCATGTGTGTGTGAGGTGTGTATGAGTGCATGTGTGTGAATGTGTGCTCTTGTGTGCATGTAAATGCATTAATGCATGCATTAACATGCATGCAACTATACATGCACATATGTGTGCATGTGTGTGTGTATTTTTGTGCATGTTTATCATTTAGCATGTGTGTATGTGCGTGCATGTGTGTTCATGTTTATGCATGCATGTGTGTGCATATGGATGCATATGAGAGTTTAGATGTGCATGTGTTTGCATATGTATGTGCATTTCTGTTTACATCTATCCATGTGCATGCATGTCGACATAATTTATGTGTTTGTGGGTGTGTGCATGTGTGTATGTTTGTGTGTCTCTTCAAGTGTGCGCGTACATATGTGTGCATGCATGTGTGCATGTGCATGTGTGTGTGGGTGCATGTATGTCTAGTTGTGTGTATGTGGGTTTTTATACGTGTGTGTGCATGTGTGTGTATGTGTACTTGTGTGTGTGTGTGGCTGCATGCACGAGTACATGTGTGCATGCAATCATATGCATGTGTCTTCATGGCTGTATGTGTTTGGGTGTGTGTGTTTGGGTGGTGCATGTGTAATGGTTTATGTGACTGAGTGAGTGTGTTTGTGTGTATGTGTATGTGTGTATGCATGTGTGTGCATGCATGCTTACATGTGTGTGCTTGTGTGTGTATATATGCATGCATGCTTGCATGTGTGTGTGCTTATGTGTGTATCTCAATGCATGCACAGGTGCGTACATATTTGTGTGTTCTACATACATATGTGCGCATGTGTTTGGTTGCGTGCATGTGAATTTGCATGTGTCTGTGTATGCTCGCAATTGTGTATGAATGTGTTTATGTGCATTTGTGTGTACTTATGTGTGTGTTTATGTGTGTGTGTTGGTGTGTGTATTTGTGTATGTGCATATGTGTCCAAAGTTGTGTGCATGTATTTATATAAGCGTGCAAGTGTGTTTGTATACATGCATGTGTGTGTGTCTATATGCATGTGTATATGTGTGTGTGCATTTGTGTAGTTTGTGTGTGTGTGTGTATGTGTTTGTGATTATCTCAAAGTCTCTATAAGTGTTTGAGTACATGCTTATGCATGTGTGTGTGCATGGGTGCACCCATATATGTGTGCGTATGTGTGTGATTGTGTGTTAGTGTATGTGTGTGTTCATGTTGTGGGTGTGTGAGGGTGTTAATGTATGTGTATGTTTGCATTTGTGAATATGTGTGTGAGTGCATGTCTATACATGTGCATGTGTGTGTACATGTAGACACATGTGTTTGTAGTGGTGCGTATGTGTGTGTCTATGTGTGCTGGTGCAAGTACATGTAAGTGATTGTTCATGTATGCACTGATGTCTCTATACATGTAGTTTTGCTTATGTGTATGTGCCTATAGTTATGACTGGGATGCTTGTGTCCATGTGTGTGTGTGCATGTTTGTGCATATGTGTGTGCATATGTTAATGCACTTATGTGGGCACACGTGCCTACTAGCACATGTGCATGTGTTTGCATACGTGTGTGCATTTGCTTTTGTGTGTGTGTTTTCATGTTTGTGTGCAAATGAGTACATGTGTGTTCGTATGTGTGCACGTGTGTACTTCTGTGTGTGTGTGTGTGTGCGCTTATGCTTGCATGTGTGTGCATGGGCATGTGTATAAAAATGCATACATATGTGTGCTTGCATTTGTTTGTGTGAGTTTGTGCTTTTGGCTACATATGTCCTTGTGTGCATGTGCATGTGTTTGTGCTTAAGTGCATATGTGTCTATTTGCATTTATGGGTGGTGCATATGTTCTTGTTGTGTGTGTGGATGCAAGTGCATGTTCTTGTACGTACGTGTGTGTGTGTGCATGTGTATATCTGTGTGAACATGCAAGCATGTGTGAATGTGTGTGTGCACATGTGTGTATGCATCTGTGTGTGTATATTTTCTTATGAGTGTGTGCTTATTCTTAAATGTGTAGTTGTGTGTATTTGTGTGTGTATGTGCATGCATGTCTGTGAGTATGTTCATGTGCGCAAGTGTGTATATGTCTCTATGTGAGTGTGTACTTGTGTCAACTTATGTTAAAGCATGTGTGTTTGCATCTATGTGCATGCAAATGTATGTGTGTTTATGTGTATATGTGTGTGTGGGAGGGTGTGTGCATGTACACGTTCATTTTGCATTTCTATGGATGCATTTTTGGGTATGCAACTCATGTGGGGTGTATGCATGTGTTTGTGCATGCAAACATGTGTGTATTAAGTGTGTTTGCACCTGTGTGTGTATGCTCATGTGTGTGTGTGTATGTCTATATGCATGTGTGCACATATGTGTGTGTGTGCATGTGTGTGTGTGTGCACATGTGTCTATATCTCCATTTTTGTGTAGTGTGTTTATGCAATTATGTGTGAGTGTTTATATGAGTGCATGTGCATATGTTTTTATGAATGTTTATGCATTGATGCACATGCATGTATGAGTTTTCCTGCATGTGTATTTGATTGTTTGCATGGTTGTGTGTGTGCATGTGTATGCATATTTATATGTGCATGTTTGTGTTTGCAAGTGTGTGGGAGTGTGTATCCGTGCAAGCATGTGTGTGTAGTTGTGTGTGCATGTATATATAGATGTGTGCCACTATGTGCATTTGCGTGTATATGCGTCTACACATCTGTGCATATGTTCATGTATGTGTGCGCTTGTGTGTCATTAGTGTGCATGTTCATTTGTGTGTATGTGTGTTATTTTCTTCATGTGTGTCTATGCATGTTTGCAAGTGTGTGTGTAAGCATGGATCTAATTGTGTGTGCATGTGTGAGTGTCTACAAGTGCATGTGTTTATATGTACTTATTTGTGTTTGTGTGTATGTTTTTGTTTGTTTGCTTGTGTGTGTGATTGTGTACCTATATGTATGCATGTGTGCACATGTGTGTGTACACCTATGTGTATGTATGGGTGTGTGCATGTTTGTGTGTGTATTTGGGTGTGTTGGTCTATATCTATTTGTACATTTCTATTTGTGTGAGTGCATGCATGTGTTCTTAAGCGCAGGCATTCAAGTACATAGGGGCATGCATGTGTGTGTGCGGGTGTGCATGTTCACTGAAGCATGTGTGTGTGTATGTGTGTGCATGTGCATGTGTGTGCTTGTGTGTTTGTGTGGGCATGTGTGAATGTTTATGTGTGTGCATCCATTGGTGTGTGTGTGTGCAAGTGTGTGACAAATGTGTATTATTAATGTTTGTGGGTCTATGTGTCAGTGCATGTGTCCAATTGTATGTGTGCATGTGTGTGTGTGAATACTTGTGTGTGAATGTATGTTTACATAACTACTTGCTTGTTATTATACTTGTGTAGTGCATGTTTCTTTGTGTGTGTGTGATAGTGTGTCTATCAATTCATGTGTACATGTGTACATTTGTCATTATGCATATGTATGTCCATGGGTGTACATGGGTGTGTGCATGTTTATCTGCATGCATGTCTTGTGTGTATGCATGTGTATGTTTGTGCATACGAGCTTGTCTGACATGTGTGAGTGTGCTTGTGAGGATGTGTTTGTTGGGGGGTGTGTGTGTGTTTTTGTGAATTTTTACATCTTTGTGGTGCATGCATGCACATATCTATGGGTAAGTGCATCAGAGTGTGTACTTGTGTGTGTGTGTGCACACATGCACATGTGTTTATGTGGGTATTTGTGCATGCATCTATGTGTTCAAGTGTGCATGGTTGTGTGCATGCATGTGCATGTGTTTGTTGTGCTTGTATCCTTGTGTCTGTACGTGGGTATGTGTATGTGTGTTTCTATGCATATGTATATGCATGTGTATCTTTGTGTGTGCCTTTGTGCACGTGTGTATACATGTGTGAGTGGATGTGTGCATGTGTGTGTGTGTGTGCATTTCTTCAAGTATGGTTATGTTTTCATTTGCATATGTCTACTTGTGCATGCTTGTGTGTGCTTGTCCATGTGTCTATTACTGTGTATGTGTAATTTTGTTCCTCTATATGTGTGTTAGCATGCATTTGCATTTGTGCATGTGCATGTATGTAAGTGTGTCTGTCTATGCATATGAGTTTGTGAGTGTGTGTGTGTGTTTGTAAAGTTAAGGGAGTGCACTTATAGATGTGTGTGTGTGTGTGCATGAGTATGTGCATGCATGTGTATGTGTTTGTGAGTACATAAGTATATATGTGTGTACGTTGATCAAGTGTTTGTATGTGTGAGTGCATGAGTGTGCATAAGTGCATGTTTGTGTGTGTACACATAAGCATGTATGTGTGTGTGCACATAGACATGTTTGTGTGTGTGCATATGGGTGTATGTGTGCATTCCTATGTGTGTGTGTGTGTGCATGTGTGCATGCGTTCACATGTGTGTGTACTTGTGTGCACTTGTGTGCATGCATGCATGTGTGCACGTGGGTGCATGTGTGTACTTGTATGTGTGCATTTGTGCAAGCATGAGTGTTCAGGTGCATGCATGCACGTGCGTGCATATGTCGATGTGTGTGTGTGTGTCTGTGTGTGTTAAAGTCCATGTGTATATATGTGTGTGTTTGCATATTCTTGTGTGTTTGTACTAGTGTTTATCTGTGGGTATTTGTAGACAGTTGCATATGAATGCATGTGTATGTACGTGTGTGTGTGTTTGTGTGCATGTGTGAGAGATCAGGTGTTTGTCATTGTATTTGTGTTTGTCTATGTGCATGTTAATGGGTGGGTGAGCACGTATGTGTTGGTGTGTATGTATGCATGTAATTGATTGTGTGCATGTGTGTGTACATGTGTGTATGTGTGCTATATTTTTGTGTGTGCCTGGGTGTGAATGTGTGTGGATTTGTTTGTGTGTGTGAGTGCTTGTTTGTTCAAGTGTGTATGTGTGTGTGTGTGTGTGCACGCATACGTTTACGTGGGAATGTGCAGGTGTGTTTGCATATGAGCATGGGCGTGGCCATGTATTAGTGCATGTATGTAGGTGTATATGTAGTGATTTAGTGTGTTCAAGTGTATGTGTGTGTATTTGTGTCTGTGTTTGTACTCGTGTGCATGTGTGTGTCTGTGTGCAAACATCTCTGTGCACAAGCCCATGTGTGAGTTTGTATGTGTGTGTATGCGTATTTTCTTATGAATATCTAAGAGAGTGTGTGTGCATTCTTGTGCTTATGTATATATGTGTGCACTTGTGTGTGTGTGCAAGAGTGTTCTTGTGTTATGTGCATGTGTGCTTACGTATGCAAGTGAGTGTATATGTTTGTCCATGTGTGTGCTTATGTGTGTATCTATTTGTGTGTGCGAGTGTTAGTGCATGTGTGCATGCCTGTGCATTGATGCATCTGTACGTGTAAGTATGCATGTGCGTATCATGTTTGTCTATGTGTTTGTTTGCATGTGTGTACATGTGTGCTTGTCTACATCCATGTGTGCATACATATGCATGCATATGTGTGGATATATGTGAATGCATGTGTGTGTGCATGTGCTTCTGTTTGTATAGCTATAGACATACACTCTTGTGTGCATCCATGTAGTTGTCCATGTGTGTGATGAGCATAGGTGAGTGGGCGTGTGTGTGCATGTGTTTGTATGTATTATGCACAAACACGTGTGTGTGTGTGTGTGCACATATGTGTGCATGCATGTTTGTGTTTATGTGTGTGCACATGTGTGTATCTGTGTATGTGTGTCTGTTCGCAAGCTTGTGTGTATGCATGTTTGCATGCTTGTGTGTGTCGACATGAGTGCGTGTATGTGGGTTTGTGTATGTATCCATATGTATGCATGTGTGTGTGTGTGTGTGAATTTCTCTATGTGTGTTTATGCATGAATGCACGTGCATGCATGAGTGTGAGTGTGTCTACATGGTGGTGTGTTTATGCAAGTGTGTGTGCATATGATCACATGTCTGCATCCATGCATCTCTTTGTATGACTATGTGTATGTGTGAGTGTGTTTGTTCATGTGCATGTGTGTCTAACTGTGAATACATGTGTGTGTTCATGGTTGTGTGTACAAGTGTGTCCATGTGTGTGTGCTTGTGCACACGTGTGCATGTGTATGTTTTGGTGTGCATGTGTGTGTGCAAACATGTTTGTCTATGTGTGTGCATGGACATGCATCTGTATATGTGTGTGTATGTGTGTATGTGTGTAAATGTGTGCATTTGTACATGTGTCCATGTATACTTGTGTGTGTGCATTTGTGGTTATGGGTGTGCGTACACGTGCATGCGTATGAGTGTACCTATGCATATGCATGTGTGTGTGCATGTGTGCTTGAGTGCATGTTTGTGTGTGTATGCATATGTGCATGTATGTGTGCATTTATGTGAGCAAGTGTGTTAGTGTGTGTGTGTGTACATGTGTATGTGTGTGTGTGTGGGTGTGTATGGGTGTTCAATATGAAAGAAAGTATGTGTGTGTTTGTGTGTGTATAATAATGTGTGTTTGTGCCTATGTGCATGTGTGTGTGTGTTTGTACATGTAAGGTTGTGTTTATGATTGTGTGTCTATCTATGTGTACATATAGGTGTGCATGTGTGTTCATGTATGTGCATATATGTGTGCCTATACATGTGTATGTGCATGTGCATGTGTGTGTTTATGTGTATGCATGTGTTAATTTTTTGATGTGTATGTCTCTATGTGTGTGTGAGCAAGTCTGTGTACATGTGAGTTTGCGCGTGTATATGCATGTGTGTATGTGTGTGCATGTTTATATTTATGTGTGTGTGCATATGAGTGTGTTTATTTATGCCTGCATCCATGCATGCATTTGTGTGTGTGCATTTGTTCTTGTGTTCCTGTGCCCTTGTGTGTGTGTGTGTGTGTTGTACATGCATGTGTGTGAATGTGTATATGTGCATGCATGTGTGTGTGCATGTGCCTACTTCTATGTATGTGATTGTATGTATGCATGCTTGTGTGTGTGAGTGTGAGTATGTGTGCATGTGTTTGTTTATGTGTGTGTCAGTGTGTGCTTGTATATGTTCTTGTTTATATGCATGTATTTGTGTGTACATGTGTGTGTTTGTGGCACGTGTGTGTGGTTGAGTGTATGTACTAGTGTATGTGTGCATTGTCGATGTGCATGTGCACATGTGTGTTTGCATGTGCCAGTGTTTATGCATGATTGTGTTTATGAAGATGTGTGTGTGTGTGCATGTGTGCTTGTGTTCTTATGTTTGTCTATGTGTGTGCAATCATGTCTTTTGTGTATGTTCATGTATGCATGTGCATGTGTGTGTGTTACTATGCACAAGCTTGTCTTTACATGTCTATGTCTGCTTATGTGGACATAAGGGCATGAGTTATGCATGTAGGCATGTGCAACATGTGCACACACGAGTATGTGGATTAGTTTGTTTGTGTAAGTGAGTGTGATTGCATATGTGCATGTATGCATTTTTGGGCATGTATGTATGTGTAGGTGTATATGTGTATGTTAGCATGCTTATGTGTGCATATGTATGTATGTGTGTGCATGCATGCATGATTGGTATAAGTATTGATGTGAGTAGGAGTGTGCATAAGCATATGTGTGTGCATTTTTGTGTGTGTATATATACATGCACATGCATTCTTGTCTGTGTGTGTGTCTATCTATGTAGATGTGTGTATGTACCTACATGCTAATGTTCATGTGTACGAATGATCATGAATGCCAGTGTGCATAGGTGTGGTAGTGAGCATGTGCATGTGTGTGGATGTGTGTATGTGTACGTGCATGCTTATACTCATGTGTGTGAGCGATCATGCACACCCGTGTGTATATGTGTGGGTGTGTGCATGTGTGCCTATGTTTTTGTGTGTGTGTTTGCATGTGCATATGCATGTGTGCAAGTGAGTGTACTTGTGCATGTGTCTCTTTTTCTTTGTATATGTATGTAAGCATGTGTGTGTACATGTGTGTGCGTGTGTGTGCATGAGCATGTGTGTGTGGGTATTGTTACTGGTGTATATATGTAGGTGTATGTATGTGTGCATAAATTTGTGTGTAGGCTTGTATATGAGTGGGGTTGCATGCATGTGTCTATAGATTTATGTGCATGGATATGTGCAAAAGTGCATGTGTGTGTGCAAATGCTTATGCATATGTGCGTGTATGTTTGTGTCTTTCTATGTGCATGCATGTGTACTCATATATATATGTGTGTGTGTGTGTGTTCATGTGTGTGTGTAGTTTTGTGTGTGTCTATGGTGTATTTCTACAAATCTATGTGCACATGGGTGCATGTGTGTGTCAGTATGTGTGTGTGCATGCACATGTATATGTGGCATAAGCATGTGTGTGTGCATGTGCACATGTGTGTATGTATCTGCACATGTGTTTGTGAGAGACCACGTGTGCATGTATGTTTGTGCATGTGTGTCTACATTTTTTTGTGTTTGCATTTTTTTGCACACATGTACCCATGTGTCCGTGACTATGTAAATGTGGGTATGTGTTTGTGGGTGTGGATGTGTTTGTGTGTGTTCATTATTATGTTTGTGCATGCATGTGCTTGTGTCTATGTGTGTTTGTGCTTGAGCATATGTATGTGTGTTCATTCCTATTTTTTTAAGTGTGGGTGATTGTGCACATGTGTGTTAATGTGCATGTACTTATGTGTATGTGAATAAGTGTGTGTATATGTGTGAATATGTATGCACTTGTGTGTGTTCCTTTGTGTTTGCGTGTGTGTACTTGTGTATATTTTTGTGTGTGTGTATGTGTGTGCATGTGTGTGTGTGCATATACATGCCTACATGTGTGATTTTAATCATATATATGCATGCATTTGTTTTCATGTTAGTGCGTGTGAGCATTTCTACAAGAAAATATTCACCTGTGTGCATGCTTATATGTCTGTGCATATGTGTGTGTACAAGAGCATAGGTATTTTTGTGTGTGCTCTTTTGTGTGTGTGTGTGTGTATGCATCTACATGTGTGTGCATATATCCATGCTTGTACATGTGTACATGTGCATACACATGTGTTTTTGTGTGTGTGCATTGTTGCGCTTGTGTTTGTGTTTGTGCCTATGTGATTCTGTGTGTGTGTTATGTGGGTGCATGTGTGTGCACATTTGGGTGTAACTTTTGTGTTTGCATATGTGTGCTTGTGTCTGGACAAGTGCATGTTTGTGGTGTGAGTGAATGTATTTGTGTTTGTGGGCATGCACGAGCATGGTTTCACATAAATGTATGTGAGTGTATATGTGCATCCACATGCATGTGTTTGTGTGTGTGTGTGTGTGTTTGTGCATATGTATGTATGTGTGTGTGTGTTTGTGGATGTGTGTGTGCCTACATACATGTGCGTACAAGTGTGTTGTTGACTGCATATGCCTTTGCGCTTGTCTATGCATGTGCACGAGTGTCTACGTCTGTGTGAATTTGAATGTCTACATGTGTGTAATGCATGTTTGCATGTACGTGTGTGTGCATGCATGTAACCATATGTTTATGTGTGCGTGTGTATACTTATGCATGTTTTTGGGGTGTGTTTTGTTTGTCTATGTGTGTAGATATTTTTGTGCATGTGCATGTGCATGTGTGTGTGCATGTGTGCCTATGTACGTGTGTACATTTATGTGTGTGTGGATGTTGGAGTGAGTGTGTGTGGGTGCATGTGTTTTCTTGTGCATGTGTGTGTGTGTGCATATGTATGCATATGGATGTACATGTGTATGTGTGTGCATGTCAATGTTTATGTGTGTGTGTGAGTTAGTTTGTGTGTGTGCATACATGTGTGTGCGTGTGTATGTCTGGGTGTGTGTGTGTATGTATTGGCATGTTCTTTGGTTTTTTAAGTGTTTGCAATTATGCATGTGTATGTGTATGTGTATCTGTATGGGTGCATGAGTGTGTGCATGCACACGCATGTGTGAGTTGGTGAGTGCAATGGTGCTTATGTATTTATGTGTGTGGGAGTACATGAATGCTTGCATGTGTGTGTAGGTGAACGTGTTTTTTTGTATGAGTGTGTTTATGTGAATATATGTGCATGTGCGTGTGTACGTGCATGCACGCATGCATTTGAACGTGCATTTGCATGCATGTGTGTGTGCTTGTGTTTGTGTGCACACGTGTGCATGTGTGTCTGCATATGTGTATGCATTTGGGTGTGCATGTGTGTGTGCGTGTTTGCACATATGTGTGTGTATGTGTGTGTGTGTCTATGTGCATGCTTGCATGTGGGTATCAATATGTGTGTTCATACATATGCATTTGTGTTCGAATCTATGTGTGCATGTATATGTGCATGTATGCATTTGTTTGTGGGTGTGTGTCTTTGTGCATGTGCTTGTGTACCTATGTGTGTGTGTGTGTGTATTTGTGTGCATGTTTTTGTGTCTAAGAGAATACATGCATGTGTGTGTGCATGCATGTTTGTGTTTGAGTGTGTGTGTGTGTGTGCATGCACTTTTGTGTTTGAGTGTAAATGTATGTGTGCATGTTCCAGTGTGTCTACATGTTCATGCATGTGTGACTATGTGTGCATGTGTGTGTGTTTGTGGTTGTACCTATGCACATGTGTGCGTGTATGTGTTTGTCCAATTATTCATGTGCCTAGGCATGTGTGTGTGCATGCAAATGTGTATCAATGTATGTGTCTGTATATGTGTGTGTGTTTGTGCATCTGCATCTATGTGTGTGTTCATGCATGCATGTGTGTATGTCTACATGTCTATGTGTGAATGGTTGCCTATTTGAATGTGTGTGTGCTTATGTGATTATGAATGTGTATATAAGTGCATGTGTGTATGGGTGTGGACGTGCCCATGTGCACCCATGTATGTATGTTTGTGTGCATGTATGTGTGCTTGTAGGTGCATGTGTGTGTGTGCATGTGTGTATGTGTGTGTGTGTGTGTTTGTGTGCATGTGGGCCTATGTGTGTCTATATGTGTGCACACACATGTGACTGTATGCATATTTGTGTGTATTCATGTTTATGTACAGGCATGCCAACATATGTATGTGCTTGTATATTTAAGGGCATGTGTGTGTGTGTGTTTGTGCATATGTGTGTTCACGTGCATGTGTGTGTAAAGTGTGTTTGTGCATATGTATACATTT
The DNA here is from genome assembly GCA_023846275.1 of Vanilla planifolia. Lineage (NCBI taxonomy): Eukaryota > Viridiplantae > Streptophyta > Magnoliopsida > Asparagales > Orchidaceae > Vanilla > Vanilla planifolia. Next base: position 846,143 of record JAIUJO010000208.1, read on the forward strand.
GTGTGTCCTTGTATGTCTTTATGTTGGTGTGCATGTGCATTCATGTGCATGCATGTGTGTGTGTTTATGCATGTGTGTGAATTTGTGTGTGCTAGGGCAAGTGTATTTGCATGTGTGTGTGTGTGTGTGTGTGTTTGTATGTGCATGTCTGCATGATTGTATGTGGGTGTGTCTGTGGGTATGTAGGTGTGTGCATGTATATGTGCATGTGTTAGTACATATGTGTGTGCATATATGCACATGTATGTGCATGTGCATCTATTTGTGTGTGTGTTTGTGCATGTCTTTATATGTTTGTGTGTGCATGTGCGTATGCATGCATCTGTATATGTGTGTGTGCATATGGTTTTTTTGTGCATCTGTCTCTGCATGTGCAACTGTCTTTGTGAGCAAGCGTGCTCAAATTTTTGTATGTGTGTTCAAGTGTGCATGCATGTGTATTTGTTTGCAAATGTGTGCGTATGTAAGCATTTGTGCATGTGTGCGCATATGTGTGTGGATGTGTGCATACTTGTACATGTGTATGTATGTGTATGCATGTGTTTGCATATGTGGGTTCACACATGTTCATGTGCATATGCATGTGTGTGTTCTTATATGTGCATGTTTATGAATCTATGCATGTGCATGTTTATGAATCTATGCCTATTTATGATCATGTGCATATATGTGTTTGTAATTGTGCATGCATGTTCATGTGCATGTTTGTGGATTTACATGTGAATGTGTGTGAGTGCATTGTTACATGTTTATGTGTGCATGCACGTCTTTTCTATGAATGGGGGTGCATGTGTATGCATTTGTCTATGTGTACCTATGTGCTCATGTGTTCTTGTGTGGGTACATCCATGTGAGCATTCCAGATGAGTGCATAAGAATGCTTGTGCTTGTGTGTGTGTGAATGTGGGTTTGTGGGTGTACGTGTGTACATGTTTACGTGCGTGTCTGCACGTGTGTGCTTGTGTATGTGTTTATATGTGAGCATGAGTGTATGCATGTGTGTGTGTGTGCTACCTATACATGTGCATGCATGTCATACATATTTATGGGTGTGCATCTATGTGTATTTGTGTGAGTGTTATTGTATATGTGTGTATATGTGTGTTTACATGTGTATACCTATGTGTATGTATATGCATATGTGTATGCAAGTGTTCACACACACACACACACCTATGCCTATGAGCCGGTGTTCGTGTGTGCATGTGAGTGAGTGTGTGTTGTGCGAGTGTGTGTATTCATGAATGTGTATGCATGTGGGTTGTGCATGTGTGTGTGGATCTACATGTGTTTATGTGTGGATGTGCATTTGTGCATGTCTATTTGCGTGCATGTTTTTCTGTTTGTGATTTAAGTGTTTGTGTGTATTTGTATGTGCATGTTAATGTGTGTGTTTTTGCATGCGTGTGTGTCCAAATGCATGTGTTTATGAATTGCTTGCGAGTGGTTGTGTGTGTGAGTGTGTATGTGCATGCATCTATGGTTATGTGTGTGCATGTATGCATGCATGTGTTGCATAAGCACATGTGTGTGTGCGTGTTTGTGAGTTGTACTTCAATGCATGTGCATTTGCATCGATGCACATGTTAGGGCATTTGCTTGTGCATATGCTTGTGTGTGTGCATGTGTATACATGTGTGTGCATGTGCAAGTGTGATTGTGTATTTTTGCATGTATATTCCTATGTGTGTTTGTGTGTGCATGCTTGTGTGTGTCCATGCATGAGCCTATGCATGTTTGCATGTGTTGTATATGCATGATTGTTGGTGTGGGTATGTGTGTGTGTGTGTACATGTGTGTGTGCAGATGTGTGCATTTGTAGGTGTATAAGTGTGTGTGTCTTTATGGTTATGTTCTTGCATGTGTGTTCATGTATGTGTGTGTTTGCCCTTGCATGTGCATCTATGCATAGGCATGCAAGTCTGTGTCAGAATGAGTACATAGGTCTATGTGCATGTTTGTAAATGTGCACATGCATACATATTTGTCAGTGTTTGTGCATGTGTATGTGGGTGGGTGTTTATGCATTTGTGTAAGTGGGTGTTTGTGTGTGCGTGATTGTATTTTTATTTCTGTGCAAGTGTGTGTGTGTGCCCATGCATGTTTGTTCATGTATGTGTGCATGTGTGCAAATGCATATGTATGATTAAGTTTATGTGTGCTTGCATGTGTGTGTATGTGAGAGTGCATGTATGTGTCATCATATGTGTTTATGCATATGTGTGTGGTGTGCGTATGTGTCTAGGAGTCTTTGTGCAAATGCACGTTTGTGTAAATGCATGCATTTGTGCTTGTTTGTTTGCTCATGCAAGTGTGCAGATATGTCTTTGTGTGTGTATGAGTTTATGCAAATATGAGTGCATGTATGTGTGCATTTATGCCTGTGTGCATATGTTTGTGTGTGGGAACGTGTGTGTCTTTGTGTGTGTGTGTACTGCATGTGTGCATGCATGTGCCTGTCTATGCATGTATGTTCATTTTTGTTTGTTTGTGATTTTGTATGGATGCATATGTATGAGTGTATGTGCATGCATACATGTGCTTGTTATGTGTGTGTGTGTGTGTGTACAACTTGCATGTGAATCTGAATGTTCATCAATGTGTGCATATGTGTGTTGTTTTTTGCATGTGTCAATAAGTGTTTGTGTCCATTTGTGTGTGTGCCAGTGTGTACATAGGCAAGCATGTATGTGTGCATATCTGTGTGTAAGCATGTGCATTAGTGTGTCCATGTGATGATGCATGTGTATGGGTGAGTGTGTGTGCATGTATGCATTTGTGTTGGTGTTTATGTGCACATGAGTGTGTGCATATGTGTGTGTGTGTTCCCTTTTTTTGTGGTTGTGCATGCATCTATCTGCATGCATTTATGTGCTTATATGTGTGCTTATGTGTGCATCCATGTGTGCATGTGCATGTATCTATATGTCTATATGTGTGATGTTTGTTTACATGCATATCTATATGTGTATGTGCATGTGTGCTTGTGTATACATGTGTGTGTGTGTGTGTGAATACATCATTTTGTTTGTGTGTGTGTGTGTATGTGTGCATGCATGCATCTATGTTTATGCAAGTGTGCGAGCACATGCACCTATGTATTCATCCATGTATGTGTGCATTTATGTTGGTGAGTATGTGTGCATGTCTATGTGTGCATGCTTATGCATATGAATGTGTGATTGTGTGCACGTTTGAATGGGTGTATGTTTCGTGTGTGAATGTGTACTATGCATGCTTATGCATGTGTTTGTATGTGTGCATGTGTGTGTGGATGAGTGTGAGTGTGTGCATGTAGATGTGTGTGTATGCATCTATGGGTGTGCTTGTTTATGTATGTCTGTGTATGTGTGTATGCATGTGCATAGGTGTTTGAGTGTGTATGTGTGAGTATATGCATGAGTGGACATGTGTGTGTACATGTGTGCATGCATGCATGTTTTTGAGCATGTGCATTTGGGCCTATGCACATGCATATGGGTGTGTGGATGCATGAAATTGTTTGTGCTTGCATACTTGCATGTGTCTATGTGTACATGTGCTTGGGGTGTGCATGATTACATATGTGTGTTTCTGCATGTGTGTGCATGCATGATTATGTGCGTATGTGCGTGTCGGGGTATGCATGTATGTGTGTGAAAATGTGTGAATGTGTATGAATGTGTGTGTCTATGTCTATGTGTTTGTGTATGAATGTGTGTGTGTGCTTGATCATGTTCATGCCTACATATATGTGTCAATTTGTATATATGCATGTCATTTTATGTGTGTGGGTGCATGTGTGTTCTTATGTGTGGTTACATGTCTTTGCGAGTGTGTGTGAATGGCTTTGTGCATCCATGTGTGTTCGTGTGTGTGTGTGTCTACCTATGTGTGCATGTGTGTGTGTGTGTGGGTGGAGAGGGCATGTAAGTGCATGTGTATGTATGCATATGTTTTTGTGTGCATGTGTGCACATTTTCTTGTGTATATGTATGTGTGCATGAACTCACACTTGTGTGTGTAGGTGCATGTGCTTGTCTATGCATTCATGTGTTTCAGTCTATGTAAGTTGGAGATTATGTATGTGTGAGTGTGTGTGTGTGTATTTGTGTGTTTGGGGGCATGAACTTGTACATGTCATCATGTGTGTGTGTATGCATATTTGCATATGAGTTAGTGCATTTTTGCATGCATGCATGTGTCTAGGCATATGTGTGTTTATGTTACTGTGTGCATGGATGTGTGTACATATGTCTGTGTCACTCCATGCATGTGCATGTGTGCATACATATGTATGTGTGTGTGTGTGCATGTGTATGGGTATGTGAGAATGTGTGTGCATGTAGACACACATGTGTGTTAGAGTTTTTGTGTTGGTGTTCATGTGTATGTTTGTATTTGTGCTTGTGTATCAGTGTTTGTGTGTGTATCTCTATTAGTGTGCATAAGCACACATTTTTCTATGTGTGTGTGTTTGTGTAAGTGTGCTTATGTATGTTTTGATTGTGCATGTGTGTTTACATATATGCATGTTTGTGTGTTTGCACATGTGTGTGTATACATTAGTGTATGTACAGGTGTGTGAATATGTGCATTTGCATGTGTGTATGTATGTGTGCATATGAATGTGCTAGTGTACATGCAAGCATGTGGGAGGCGACATGCATGTTCGTGTGCATACGTATCTTCATATGTGTGTGTATGTGTGCATATGTTTATATATGTGTGTGCATAAACATGTGTATGTATGTACTTGTGTGTGTGTGAATGTGCGCATGAGTATATGTGCATATGAGTGCATGTGTGTGCATGCTTATGTGCATGTGTGCATTCTTATGTGCATGCTTGTGTGTGTGCATGTGCATGTTGGTGTGTGCATGCATTCCTACATGTGTGAATGTGTGTATGTGTGTGTGTGTGTGTGCATGTGCATGCTTACATTTGTACATGTACATGTGTATTTGTGTGTATTTGTGCCAATGCATGTATGTCTACGTGCATTGGTGTCAATGTGTATGATTGTGTGTGCATGAGTATGTGTACATGTGGTTGTGTGTCTTTGGGTGCATGTGTGTGTATATGTTAGTGTGGGAGGGTGTGTACATGGGTGTACATATGGGTGTGCACTCATGTGTGTGTGCATGTGTATGTACTTATTTGCTTGCATATGTGTTTGCATGTGTATGTACTTATTTGCTTGCATATGTGTTTGCATGTGTATGTATGCATACTTATGTGTGTCAATATCCACAGGTATATAAGTTTCTATTTATGTGTGTGTGTGTGTGTGTGCATGTATATGTGTATATGCATCTATTCATGTGTTTGTGAGCTTTTGCATGTATGCATTCACCCACATGTGAGTATGTGTGTGTGTGCATCATCTTTGTGCATGTTTGTTCATGCATGCATGTGAGTATGTCAGTGTGTGCATGTGTGTTTGTTTGTTCATCTATGCATATGTGATAGCATATATGTGCATGTGTATTCATGTGAGTGTGTGTGTGTGTATGCATATTTGTGGGTGCATGCATGTGTCTGAGCAGGTGCGCATATGCGTGTATGCATGTGTGTGGGAGTTCATGCATGCATGTGTGCCTTTATATGTGCATGTGAGTGCTTGCATGTGCATTTATATGTATATAAGTGTGCATATACATGTCTTTTCATGAGCAAGTGCATATGCATTTGGATTTGCGTGTGGGTTGACAAATGTGTGTGTGTATGTACTTGTTTGTTTATGCATGGGTGCATGTGTGTTTACATGTATAATCTTGGGTGCACTTATGTGTGTATACATGTGTGTAGGTGTGTGCATGTTTGTGAGTGTGAATGTGGGAGTGGGCATGTGTACAGACATGTGAGTGTGAATACCTATGTGTGTGTATGAGTGCATGTGTGTGCATGCGTAAATGTAAATGGGTTTGTGTGTGAGTGTGTATGAGTTGGGTTTGCATGCATGCCTATGTTTGTGCGTGTGCATACATTTTTTTTTGTGTGGGTGTGTTTTTGTATGTGTTATTTTATTTGTGTGTATGTATGTGCCTATTCATGTGTGTGTGTGCATTGGTGTGAGTGTGTTTAGGCATGTGTGCAGGTGTGTGTACCTATGCATGTGCATGTGTGTTCGTGTGTGAGTATGTCTATATGCACATTTGTGCATGTGTGTGCATGTGGGAGTTTTTGTGTGTGAGCATGTGAGCATGCATTTATGTTTGCATCTATGTGTGTGAGCATATGTGTATGTGTGGGTGGGTGTATATGTGTTTGCTTGCATGTGTGTGTGTGTGTGTTTGTGCAAGTGCATGAGTATGTATGTGTGTCTTTGTGTACTCATCCAAATGCATGCTTTCATGCATGTGTGTGTGTTTGCATGGGCTTTCATGTGTATGTGTGTTTGTGTTGTGCATCCATGTGTGTGCATGCACATGTGCATGTGAGTGTATGCATGTGCCTATATATGTGCACAAAAATGTGTGTAAGCATGCATTTCTATGTGTGTATGCATGTGTATGTATGTGATTATGTCAATGTGATGACGTTTCTGCATGTTCATGTGTGTGCATTTAGATGTGTGCATGAGTGAGTGCCAATGTTTGTGAATGCATGTGTGTGTGAATGTGTGTGATTTTTTGCTTACAACTGTGTAAACATGTGTGTGTCTACTTGTGTATACATGTGTGCATATGTGTGTATGTATGTGCCTGCATATGTGTGTTTGTGTGTCTGTGTGTCAGAGTATGTGTTTATTTGTATACATGTTTTTATGGTGTGTGTATGTGTGTGTAAGTGTGTGCATGTGTGGGTATATATGTGCATGTGTGTGTGCATACATGTTCATGTGTGTGTGCATAAATGCACATGTGTGTGTGTAGGGGTTTGTGCATGCATAAGTGGTCATGGTGTGGGTCTATGTGAGCATGCACAAGTGTTTTTGTATGCACATAGTCATATGCATGTGTGTGCATGGGTGTCCATGTGCATGTGTATCTTTGTGTGTGTACGTGTATCTATGCATGTGCATGTCTATATGCATGTGTGTGTGTGCACATAGACACACATGAAAATACACAACAATACATATAAGCACATGCACATATTCACATATGCACGTAAGTACGCATACACACACAACTTCAAAGTTACACATAAACATGTATGCATACACACACAAACAAATGCATAGATGCACGTACAAACACACTCAAACATGCACACATGTACATACATATATACACATGCTCACTTGAATACACACACACACACACATGTATACACGTAGACACACATGCACACAGGCATAGACAAATACACACACATGCATAAATGCATGCATGTACTTATGCATGCATTCACATATGCATACACATATGCACACACACAAACACACATATGCATAGATATGCACACACATGCATGCAAAAATAGATACACATAGACATATGCACAAACACATAATAATGCACACACATTTAGATGTACCCACATGCACACATGTGCATGCATACATACACCAACACTCACACACAAGCATTCACTAATGCACACATATACATTATCATGGACACATGAAACACACATACATGCATGTGCACAACCACACATACATAAATGCACACTCACGCACACACCTGTGCACACACACACACACACACACACACACGTAGGCATGCATGTACACAAACACAGACAAAGGAACATGCACACACATGTACATGCGTAAGAACATGTATGCAGAAAAAAGCACACAAGCTCACACACACAAATAAAACACACAAAACCATACACACATGTGAATGTGCTCACACACATAGGTGCATGCATAGACATGAATATGTACACACATGCTTGTAGATGCACATACACATACATGCACACAAGCACAAACACATATAAACACACAAGTGCATACATAGACACATAAATGCATGTAGGCATGCACTCATATATGCATACACATATGTACACACACACATATATGCATAGATATGCACACACATGTATGCACATGCACACATACACATGCATCACTAACAGAATCACACATGCACACATTTATGCACAAACACAAATACACACACACACACACACATAAGAACGAAAGCACACGCGAATGCCCATGCATATAGATGTACCCACATACACACATGTGGATACGTACATGCTATAACACACACAAAATGACACATGCATGCACACACACACAAGCATGCACAACATCACACATGAACACACATGCACCTATACACTCATCTACAAATGCATGTGTGTGCCTATACAACACACACATTGACACATTCATCTGTGCATATACTCACACACATCCATACTAATACACCACCTACACACACATTCACATGCATAGACACACAAACCAACACAAGCTTGCACTCATGCACGCACATATGCAAGTACAAACACATGAAACATACACACATGCATATGTACAGCCACACATAGACAAGTGCATACACATGCACACACACAAACAAGCATGCATGTGCATAAATACATACAAAGGAACATGCACACACATGTACATGCATAAGCACATGCATGCACACCAAAGCACACCTCACATGCACACATACAAATACAAAAAAGCATACACACATGTGAACATGCTTACACACAGTCACACACATAGACACACATATGCACACATATGCTCGCACATTCACACTCGCATACACACTCAAAGGCATAGACACACATATGCACACTCACATATGCATGCATGCACACACACACACATATGCAAACACACATGCACCCACACACATATGCATGCACACATGCACACAAATGCATACCTATGAGCACACTTGCATGCACTCACAAACACATAAGCACACACTCTTACACACCCACAAATTCATCCACAAAATTACCCACTTACACACACACCCATTCATGGACACACATGCACACTTGCACACATGTGCATAGATACACATGCACACAAATAAAAAGACACACATAAATGCACAAGTATATGCATAGACACAAACAAACATGCACACACAAACACATGCACACTAACACACATGCATGCAAACACTTATAAAGACACACATTGACATAAGACCACACACACAACCTTACATGTACATACATGAATGCACACACACACACACCCATAATCATGCACATGCAAATGTGCACATATACACACATGCACGTACACATGTAGGAAAACATATGCACATACGAAAACATGCACACATGCACACACATGCAAGCACATATTCACATACACACACACACACACATCCTTACATAACAAGCACCCAAACACATGAACACACACATGCAAGCACATGCACTCACACCAACATGCACATGTACTACACAAACATGCACTTACACAAGCTCACATGCAAAAGTAAAGGCACACATACAAGTGCACAAACACACACATGCAAGTGCATACACACGCACGCATACACAAATGTGGATAAAGACATACACATATAGGCATGCACACACAAGCTCTCACAAACATACAAGTGCACATGCATACACACATCACAAAGTATGCACACATGAGCCCATGGGCATGTAGACAAGTGCACATGCATAAAAGCATATAGACAAGAATATACAAATCCACAAGCACACTTGCTTGTACACACATTGATAGACACAAACACGCATGAGAAAATAGTCACACATGCGCACAAACACATGCAAACACGTGTACAAACATATGCACCCACATACACATGCTCTTATGCACACATATGTTGACATACACACACATAGAAATGCATGTCCACATAAGCTCACACCAGCACACTAATGCACACACCCACACACACACATGAACACACACACATACACACAAGCACAAACACTCACTCCCACGAAAATGCAAACACACACACATACACACAAGCACGAACACTCACTCCCACGAAAATGTAAACACACACACACACACAACCAGACATGCACACATGCACACATACATACATGCATCCCCCACCTAAACACATGTACAAGCACATGCACATAAATGCATGTAAGTATGCATATACACAGAAACACATACAAATATGCATATACACACAAACACATGTACATCGATGCACACACACACATACATGTACACACATAAGCATGCATCCATAGAAATAAATAAGTACTCACAAATACACAGACACAAACACATGTGTATGCAAACACACATATGCACATAGACATGAATTGACATAGACACATGCATGTACATATACACACACACACACACCCATGCATGCATATTTACAAACACAAACAGATTCACTCACACATGCATGCCCACAAGCACACATGTGCAAATAAGCAAAAGCACACACACCCATGAAATTGCACACAGGGACACACACACACACATGCAAGTGTGCATACACATGCCCACATTAACACACACAAACATGCTCACAAACACTCATGCACAGACACATGCTCATATACATAAATGCACACACACATGCAAAAATGCTCAACCACAAACACATATGCATACAATTGCACATAAATAGGTGCCGACATATGCACACACACATACACAAACAGATGCATGCTTGTAGTCACATGCAAGCACACACACACATACATATGCACATGCACACTTATGTGCATGCACACACTCACATGCATATGGACATGCACACATATGCACACCACACACATGCATGCACATCAACACATAAACATGCAAAAGCACACACAAACACTCTTACATATGTGCACACACATGCACAAGCACAAACATGTGTACATGCTCACACACAAGCACAAAGACATTAGCTTACATGTACTCACACACATGCACATGCACACAAACGCACAGACACGTGCATGCACACATACAAGAATACACACTTGCACACACACAAAGATGTACATACAAATACATATGTGCATGCAAATGTTCACATAAATGACTCACACATGCAAAAGAAATCCATGCACATAGACATGCACACACACATACACACTTATACACATACATATGCATACACACACATAAGCATGCACACATATGCATGCGATAAAATGGGCATAGAAACATGTACCCATGCAGAAGAATAAAGGGACACAGATAAACATTTATGCACACGCAAACACGCACGCACACACATACACACACACTTATAAACATGAACACAAAAATACATAAATATGTATACACATGTGTGAAAACATGCAAAAACACCCATACAAATCCATACACATGAACAAATACAAACATTCAAATACACACATAGGCACACACACATGCACACATGCACGCATGAACGCACACATGCACACACACACCCACATTCACATGCCTGGTCATGGACACACACAAACTTGCATATGCATACCAGCACATGCACAAGCACTTACACATGCAACCAGATAGGTACATAAGCACACATGCACAAACACACACACACACACACACACACACACACACTTATCTACACATGAACTCATGCATGCACACACACACACAAACACACATGCACGGGTGATCACACATGCACAAACACATGCATACAAACATACACATATGCACACATGTGTGCATGCACACACAAGTGCACACACACCAGCACATTCACTACACACACATGTGCAAATACACATGTGCGCTTGTACACACACATATGCATACACACACACACACACATATATATATACATAGGTAGGAACACTATAAACATATGCAAATTGACACACAAATGCATTCACATACATAGGTTGACACACCTATAAACATATGCACATATACACACACACACAAGCATGCACACATGCACCCACTTACACACACACAAACACGCACGCACACATGGACGAAAATCCACACAAACGAACACAAGAATCCACACACACACGTACATGTGTGCAATCGCAAGAAAACACAAACAAGTACATGCACACACACACACACATGCGTGGATGCATATACACATACACAAACCCACACACACATAGATACACAAACACATGCAAACACAAATACAATCATGTAGCCACACCGTACATTCACTTATGTGCACAATAGATACATACACATACACACAGATGCACATTAATATGCAAACACATACAAACATAGAGAGGAATGCATGCAAACACACACATAAAAACAATACTAACACACATAGACATGCATACACACATGTTTGTATGCACATACATGCACATGCACACACATATGCAACCACACACACTTTCACTATATGTGCAAACAACACAAAAATTTGCACACTTGTGCATTCATACACACACATGCACAAACTAAGACACACACAAAAGCTCACACTCACACACATAGCATGTTGCACACAAAAGTATGCACACATATACACACACACAGATACACACAAGCACACTAACACACACTTGCATGTGAGAGAACAGATGTACATGCACACAGACACATACACTCAAACACAAATACCCATACTCACACCCACTCATGCCCTCACTCATAACACATAAATACGTGCGCACTTACGTGTGCACACAGTCACATGCACACACATGGACACACAAAAGCACAGATAGACACACACATGCTCATACTTAACACATATGAGTGTGTAGCACAAAAAAGAATGCACACATAGGTGTGTGCACACACAGGTGTGTGCACACACAGGTGTGTGCACCAACAAACACATGCATACTCATACACACTCATACTTCTGCACATAGATGCACAGGCACACACACAAAAACATACGTACACACATGCAAGCACACTCACATGTGCACACAAACACCAAAACACACACCCACGCACGCATAAGCACCCACACACACTACCACACACATGTTTACACATGCACAAACATGTACGCATACAAAGATACGTACATGCATACACATATACACACATACACACACTAAAACATAAAATCATATAGAAATACTTGCATACAAACAAGCATGAACATTTATGCACATGCAAATGCTAACACATGCATAAGAACACACTAAAATGCATCCTCATGCACACACATGCATACGCAGACATGCACATCGATATGCACACACATCCACACTTGCACTTACACACAAACATACACACACATGCATAGGTCCACATATGCACAAATGTACACATAGACACGTGCACATAAATGTGCACACGAACATATGCATGCACGTACATGCACCCTCATGCACACACATTCCAATACACACACATACAGATACACAAGTATGCACACTCACAAACATATGCATGCCTACACAAATACATACACAAGGTACATGCAGACACAACACAAAAAACACACTCTCACACAATGTCCACACATGTACACACAAAAAAATGCACACATGTAGACACACACTAGCATATGCACGTGCATAGACATAGACATGCACACCCACATCACACACATGCACATGCAAAAGCATGCTTGCACAAATGCACACCCACACACACACATGTTTTCATGCTTGCATGATAAGCACACATATAAAAAAATGCACACTTGTACACACACACACACCCACATGCACATGCACACACACTTACACACACATGCACAAATATGCATACACACATATGAAAACACACACAAATACAAAAACACACATAGCCCCATATGTGCACACAAGCATAGCCATATACACACACATGCAAAAACACACAGTTTCATGAAAGTGCATTTGTACACACAGACCCACACAAACATGTACATGAACACACACACACATTCCACCACAAGCATATAAGCATATACACACATGTGCTCATATGCACACAAACATACATAAACACATGAACAATCACACATACACACATACACATGTAAGCACTCATAAAGAACCACATGCACACATGCATTCACGCACACATGCATACACATATGCACAAATATATGCAAAGACACACACATGCATATACACTAGCAAACCCAAACATACACACACTTGTGCATTCACATATAGGAAGAGACACACAAACACATATAGTCTCATTTGCAAACATGCATTCACACACATGTGTGTGCACACATAGACATACACATGCACAACCATATTCATGTGCAATCATATTCATGCATATATAGATATGCACACACACACACATGTACCCTTATGCAAACAAACACACACTTATTCACACACACAAACACACAAATACCCACGAACATGCACGTTTGTGCATTCACTAGAATACAAACACACACATGGGCATACATGAGCATACACACCCACACACAACCACACATATACCCCCACACACACATTTGCATACACACACAAACATGCACATGCAAGCACATGCATGTACGATTGTACAAGCACACAAACAAACTCCTACATGCACGTACACACTCGCATATACAAAGCCTTGCACACACATGCACATGCATAATCACCAATACACATACACAAAGAAACATAGGCACATGCACATAGAAACAAATGTGGACACATGCATACATGCACAAAAGCACAAAAAAACACATACATATATGCACACACATGTGCAAACACTAACACACACAACCACATATGCATGTACGCACACATATGTGCAAAGAACACACAAACATGTGCACACACATACATGCACACATAGGGACATATACACGTACACAGACACACACACGTGCTTGCAAAGAACAAAAAATTAATCATAGACACTTGCAAGCACACACACACGTGAACACGCAGGGATGCACACACACTCACAGCACATAGTTACACATGCACACATGCATCAACACACACACCACACACCCACATATGCATGTATGCATGTGCATGTGCACATGAATGTAGGGACACATGTATGCACCTACACACTCACATAAGCACACAAATATATATATGCACAAAAACATGCTTAAAGACAAACACACACACACAAACACACACATGCATACATGCATAGACACTCACACAAATTAAACACACAGATACACATGCCCATAGACAAACTTACAAGCAAATATAGATGAACATGCAAGCACACGTGCATGCATGCACATCCACTCACGCGTATAGGCACACACATGTATGGAAAAACATATACATACACACATGCACACAATCACACTCATATGCATGCATAAGCAAAAGCATACACACACACATACACAAATATGCATACACACACACACACTAATGCATCCACATACCTATATGTATGTGCACACACAAAACACACATACACATGTGCTCACACAACTCACTCACACACACACACACACACCAGTATGTGCACTAACAGACAAATGCAAACACATATCCACACATGAAAATGCACACATGTACATGCACATGCACAAACATGCATGTGCACACGCACACATCGACCCACAAATATGCACATGCAAATGCATACTTGCACAAATGCACATAAGCACACACATCTACCTACACACACACTACCACACATATGCTTGCGTGCATGTATGAATTGAACAAACTTACACACACACACATGCACATACACACAAACACACACATGCACACACACACACACAAACATGTGCTCCCTTGCACCCACATAGACATGCACATAAGTACACACACTTACACATATAGACATTAACAAACACATACACATACACACATGCATGCACATAGGATCACAAATATGCAAACACAAGCTAAAACACATGCACGTAGACATGCACAGGAATGCACGTGTGCAAATGCCTAAACTCACAAACACACACATGCATGCATACACAAATAGATGCACACACGCACACATATATTTATACATAGACATGCACACACAAAAGCACACAAATGCACATGTACAAACATGCTCACACACACACAAGCACGTGCTCATGCACATGCATATGCACGTGCTCTCACACATGCATAAACACCTGAAACACATGCACATATGCACACCCACACACATGTATGCACACATGTACAAAAATGTTTATGTATACACACATGCATGCATGTGCATGTATCTGTATAAAATCACAAGAACAGACATACACATAGATGCACACACATGTGGACTCGTAGGCGCACAAATACATGCCCACAATTATGCATTCATGTACACACACACACAATGAAACATACACACAAAAAACATACAAGGACCCACCCACACACACACACCTGTGCATTCACAAACATGCACACGGACACACACATACATGCACATGCATACATATATGCATTGACACACACACACACATTCACATACATTTAGTAAACACACACAAGAAGGCACACGTGCATAAAGACATGCACACATAGCACGAACAAAACAAACATGCTAAGACAAGCACACACTCACACACCTAGACACACACATACACACATTCACACATTCACACATGTGTGCAAGCATGCACATACAGAGCACAACTGCAAATACATGTACACATGCACTGATACATGCACACACGCACATGCACATGCACACATCCACTCAGACACATGTGCACTCGTACACATGCATGCACAAGCATATACATACAAAAACACATGCACACACACACACATGCATGCATAAAGATGCACATGTATGTGCACAAGCACTAGCTTAAAGACTTGCACACATGCTCACATAAAAACAAACACATGCATACATGCATCAATAACAAAATGTACACAGGTATGCATACATGCACACATGCACACACACACACACATGATAACATACACATAAACACACACACACACACACGAGCGCAAACAAATTAACATGCACACACACAAACTGAGAAACACATTGTGTTTGTACACACACATATGAAGGCATACAAAAACATGCACATAAGCACACAAACCCATGCACAACCACACTAGCAAGCACACACTAACCCACACAAACACTTCTCTGCATAAGTCCACACATATAGGCACACACTAGCATGCACATACATAAAAACATATGCAGCACATGCAAACACTCACAAAAACACTCCAACAAGTACACACATACACATGCACACTTGGATGCACACACACACAAGCACAAGCTCACACACATGCACAAATGTGCACACTCGTGCACAAAAATGTACACACACAAGTGCATGCAGATGTATAGACAATTGAGATGCACACACACACAAATAGCAAAATAGGCACACACACACACACACATGCTGATACTCACAATGCATAGAAAGGTATGCACATGCACACAAGAAAATGCATGCACATACAAATGCACATTCACAAATGCACATGCACCTAAAAACTCAAATTGCATGCTCACACACATGCATACACACATATGCATGCACGCACATGCACAAGTAGATATGCACACACATAGACACATGAATGCACACACCTGCTCATATAGATACATATGTACACATGCATATATGCTCACATGCAAGCATGCACACACCCATATGCACACACACAAGCACACACACACACACATAAACATGCTCACAAACATTCATGCATAGACACATACTTATATACATGCATGCACACACATTCAAACATGCTCAACCACAAACACATACATGTACACATGCATGCAAATAGGTGCCTACATATGCACACACACACACAAATAGATACATGCTTATAGTCACATGCATGCACACACACATACATATGCGCATGCACATGCACACATGCATACGAACATGCACACATATGCACAGCATACACATGCATGCACATCAACACAAACACATGCATGCACATCAAAACATACGCATGCAAAAGCACACACAAACACTCCAACATATGTGCACACACATGCACAAACACACACATGTGTGCATGCTTACACACAAGCACAAAGACATCAGCTTACACGTGCTCGCACACATGCATATGCACACAAACACACAAACCTGTGCACGCACACACACACACAAGCATACACACATGCACTCACACAAAGATGTACACACACATACTTATGTGCATGTGAATGTGCACATAAATGACACACCCATTCAAAAGACACCCACACAGATATACATGCACACACACATAAACACACAAACACACACACATGCACACACATGCACATACATATGCAAACACACACACATGCATACATATGCATGCAATGAAATAAGCAAAGAAACATGTACAAAAGCACACCATATGAAGACATACAAATACACATATATGCACACACAATCACGTACACACCCACTCACAAACACGAACACAAAATGCATAAATATGTATACACATGTGTGAAAACATGCAAAAACACCCATGCAAACCCATACACACGAACGAGCACAAACTTGAAAATACACACATAGGCACACACACATACGCATGAACACATGAATGTACAAATGTACTCATAGACACGTGCACATAAATGTGCACATGAACATATGCATGCATGCACATGCACCCTTATGCACACACATTCCAATACACACACATACATATACACAAGTATGCACACTCACAAACATATGCATGCCTACACACATACATACATAAGGTACATACAGACACAACACAAAAAACACACTCTCACACCATGTGCACACATGTACACACACAAAAATGCACACATGTATACACACACAAGCATATGCACGTGCATAAAGATACACACGCACACCCACATCACACACATGCACATGCAAAAGCATGCCTACACAAATGCACACCCACACACACACACATGTTTTCGTGCTTTCATGATACACACACATATACACAAATGCACACTTGTACACACACACACACACCCACATGCACATGCATATGCACACACACATGCACAAATATGCATACACACATATGCAAACACACACAAATACATCCAAATTAAAGTATATGAGGAAACACACACACAGACACACGAATGCACACACAGAAGCACAAACACACATAACCCCATATATGAACACAAGCACAGCCATATACACACACACATGCAAAAACACACAATTTCATGAAAGTGCATTTGTACACATAGACCCACACAAACATGTACATGCACACACACACACATACCACCACAAGCATATAAGCATATACACACATCTGCTCACATGCACACAAACATACATAAACACATGAACAATCACACATACACACATACACACATACACATGTAAGCACTCACAAAGAACCACATGCATTCACGCACACACACATACACATACGCACAAATATATGCGAAGACACGCACATGCATATACACTAGCATACCCAAACATACACACACTTGTGCATTCACACATAGGAAGAGACACACAAACTCACATAATCACATTTGCAAACATGCATTCACACACATGTGTGTGCACACACAGACATACACATGCACATTCATATTCATGTGCAATCATATTCATGCATATATAGATATGCACACACACATGCATGTACCCCTATGCAAACACACACACACACTTATTCACACACACAAACACACAAATACCCACAAACATGCAGGTTCGTGCATTCACTAGAATACTAACACACACGTGAGCATACACGAGCATACACACCCACACATCAACACACTAACACCCCCACACACACATTTGCATACACGCACAAACATGCACATACAAACACATGCACAGACAAACCTATGCACACACATTCACATGCATGTACAATTGTACAAGCACACAAACCTATGCACACACGCATACGCATGAACGCATGAATGCACACACACACATTCACATGCCTTGACATGCACACACGCACACAAACTTGTACAAGCACACAAGCACATGCACAAGCATATAAATATGTAACCAGATAGGAATGTAAGCACACATGCACAAACACACACACACTTATGTGCACATAAACTCATGCATGCACACACACACACACATACACAGACATGCATGGGTGATCAAACATGCACAAACACATGCATCAAACTTGCTTACACATATACACACATGTATGCATACACACACATGCACACACTAGCACACTTACGTGCACACACATGTACACATACACACAAGTGCACATGCACACACACATATGCATACACATATATACATAGGTAGGCACACTATAAACATATTCAAATAGACACACATGCACATACACATACACATACACAGGTAGACACACCTATAAACATATGCACATATACACACAAGCACACATGCATGCATGCACCTACTCACACACACACATGCACACATGCATGAACATCCACACAAACAAATGCAAGAATCCACATACACACATGTAGTGCATGCACTCACATGGAAAAACACACAAGTACATGCACACACACACACATCTGTGGATGCATACACACATACACAAACCCACAAAGACACTGACACACAAACACAAACACAACCATGTAGCCACACACATACATGCACTTATGTGCACAATAGATACATGCACATACACATAGATGCATATAAATAAACCAACACATACACACATAGAGAGGACTGCATGCAAACACACACATAAAGACAACACTAACATAAATAGACATGCATACACACATGTTTGAAGGCACATGAATGCACATGCACACACACTTGGACCATATGTGTGTACAACACACAAAAATTTGCACACTTGTGCATTCATACACACACAAGAATACCATTGGACACACATGCACACATCAAGACAGTCACAAAAGCTCACTCTCACACACGAGCGCATTGCACACAAAAGTATGCACACACATGCACGTGCACACGTAGACACATGCACACACACAGATACACCCATGCACACTAACACACATTTACACATGAGAGCATAGATGCACATGCACACAAACACACACACAAACATATATGCACACACACAAATGCACACACACATAAACAAAAATGCCCAAACCAATACCCAAACATTCACTCCCTCACAAAACACATAAATGCATGCACACTCATGTGTTTGCACACTCATGTACACACATGGGCACACATATGGGCACACACAAGCACGAACAGACCCACACATGCTCATACTTACACATATGGTGTGTAGAAAACAAATGTATGCACACATAGGTGTGTGCACACACAGGTGTGTGTATCAATAAACACATGCACACTCACACACACTGATACTTGTACACATATAAGCACAGACACACATGAATAAACACACATACACACATGCAAGCACACTCACATATGCACACAATGTAGACACACACACCCACACAAACATCCAAACCCATACCCACACATGCACTCATGCATGAACACATGCATGCACTAATGCACATACACATGTACACACACACATGCACAAATATGTGCACACATAAGCACCCACACATACACAACCACAAACATGTTCACACATGCACACACATGGACACACAAAGATATGTACATGCATACAGACATACACACACTCACACATAAAGCATATAAACACAAATGCATACAGACTAACATGAACATTTATGCACATGAAAATGCAAACACATGCATATGACCAAACTAAAATGCATCCTTATGCACACACATGCATGCACAAAATGCACACATGTCCATAGATGCACTTGCACACAAACATACACACATGCATAAGTCCACATATGCACAAATGTACACATAGACACACATGCATACATGTGCACATGAACACATGCATGCCTACATACGTACCCTCAAGCATATCCATTCACATACACACATGTACTCACGCACAAGTATGCACACTCACAAACATATGCATGCCTACACACACATGTACACAAGGTACATGCACACACAGCAACAAAAACACACTCTCACATCATGTGCACACGTGTACACACGCACAAATGCACACATGTTTACACACACATGGGGACACACATGTATAGACACACATAGACACACCTATAGTTGACACACACACCTGCAAAAGCTTGATTGCACAAATGCACACACAAACACATGTCTTCATGCATGCATGACAAGCACACATGTACACAAACACACACTTGTACACACACACACATACACCCACATGCACAATCATATGCACATACACTTGCACACACATGCACAAATATGCATACACACATGTGCAAGCACACATAAATACAACCACATTAAAGTATGTGTAGAAACACACACACACATAGACATGCACACATAGATGCACAAACACACATAGCCCCATATGTGCACACAAGCACGCCCACATGCACACACACATACACACAAATACACACTTCCACAAAAGTTCATTTGCACATACACAGACCCAACAAACATGTACATGCACACACATATACACCACCACAAGCATATAAGCATACACACACACACACACATGTGTTCACATGAACATAAACTCACATAAGCACATGAACAATCACACATAGACATACATGCACACATAAGCACACACAAAGAACCACATGCACACACGCATTCACACACACACACACACATACTCATATGCACAAATATATGTAAAGGCACACACATGGATATACACTAGCAAACACAAATACACACGCACACACTTGTGCATTCACACATAGGAAGACACACACAAGCGCACGTAGTCACATTTGCAAACATGCATACATGTGTGTGCACACGTAGACATACACATGCGTAGTCACATTCATGCACAATCACATTCATGTTTATATAGATATGCACACACATTAACACATGCACACACACACATTTGTACCCCTATGCAAGCACACACACACACACACTTATTCACACACACACACACAAATACCCACAAACACACACATGTTTGTGCACTCACTAGAATACAAATACACACATGGGCACACACGGGGATACACACCCACACATCAACACACATATAGCCCCACACGCACATTTGCACACAGGCATAAACATGCACATCCAAGCACAAGCACACACAAAGCTATGCACACACATACAAACATATGTACACATGTACAAGAACACAAACAAACTCCCACATGTAGATACACACTAGCATATACAAAGCCATGCACACACATGCACACACACACACACATGCACCTGCACAATCACCAAGACACACACACAAAGGAACATAGACACAAATATGGACACACGCATACATGCACAAAAGCACAAAAACACATATACACACATGCAAACACATATGGAAACACTCACACACACACATGTGCAAAGAACACACAAACATGTGTATACGTATACATGCACACACACATACATGCTTGCAAAGAACAAAAAATTAAGCACAGACATTTGCAAGCACCCTCACACATGAACACACACAGACGCACACATGCACAAACACTCACAACACAGTTACACATGCACGCATGCATCAACACACACACACACACAAGACCCACACATGCATTTATGTATGCACATGTGCACATGAATGTAGGGACATATGTATGCATTTATGCACACACACACAAACATACGAACACAAATAAGAACAAAAACATGCTTGCACAAACACGCATGCAACCACACACACACACATGCACACACACAAGCATACATGCATAGACATTCAAACAAATTAAACACAAAGATATACATGCCAAAAGACAAATAAACATATGTACATGAACACACAAGCACACGCACTTGCATGCACACCCACTCATGCCTATAGGCACACATATGTATGCACAAACATATGCACACACACATGCACACAATCACACTCATATGCATGCATAAGCAAAGACATACACCAATATGCATACCCATACACAAATGCACATGTACACACACACACATGAATGCATGCACATACATATAAGCACGTGTGCACACCAAAGACACATACACGTGCTCACATAACTCACGCACACACACACACACCAGTGTGTGCACTAATATACAGAAACACACATCCATACATGAAAATGCACACATGTACATGCATATGCACAAAAATGCATGTGCACACGCATACACACACATCGACCCACAAACACACATGCAAATGCATGCTTGCACGTATGCACATAAACACACACATCTACCCACACACACACTAGGATACATATGCTTGCATGCATGTATGAGTGAACAAACATACACACAAGCACATGCAAACACACACAAGCTCACATGCACACACGCACAAACATGTGCTCCAATTTACCCACACAAACATGCACATAAACTCACACTTACACATATAGACATTAATAGGCACATACACAACACAAGCACATGCATAGGCACAAGCACAGATACAAACACACGTAAATAGGATCACATATATGCAAACACAAGATAAAAAACATCCACGTAGACGTGCACAAGAATGCACATGTGAAAATGCCTAAACTCACAAACACACACGTGCATGCGTACACACATAGATCCACACACACACACTCATAGATATTTATACATAGACATGTACACATAAATGCACAAAAATGCACATGTACAAACATGTTGACATATGCATGTGCTCACACACACGCACAAACAAATGAAAACACATGCACAAAAACATGCAGACTTGCACAACCACACACATGCATGCACACATGTATACAAATGCATATGCATACACACATATATGTATAAAATCACATGAACAAAAATACACATAAATGCACACACACATGGACTCACAAGCACATAAATACATTCCCACACATACGCATGCATGCACATACACCCACAATGAAACATTCACACACAAAAACATACAAGCACCCACCCACATGCACACACACACCTGTGCATTCACAAACAAGCACATGGACACACACATACATGTAACAAACACTCATAAAAAGGCACACATGCATAAAGACATGCACACATAGACACGTAGAAAGTAAACATGCTAAGACATGTACACAGTCACGCACCTTGACACACACACACACATTCACACATGTGTGCAAGCATGCTCGTGCATGAACACAGATTCAAAAACATGCACACATGTACTCATATGTACACACATACACATGCACATGCACACATTCACTCACACACATGTGCACTTGTACACATGCATACACAAGCATACATATACAAAAACATATGTCCATGCACACACACATTTGCATGCACAAAGATGCACATGTATGTACACAAGCACAAGCCCACAGACATGCACATATGCTCACATAAAAGCAAACACATGCATACATCCATGAATAACCAATTGTATACACAAATGCATACATGCACACATGCAAACACACACACACAATATAACACACACATGAACACACACGCAAGCACAAACACACGCACATGCACACACACAAACTGACAAAAGCATTACGTTTGTACACACACATATGAAGGTATGTAAAAACATGCACATGAGCACACAAACCCACACACATCCACATAGACAAGCACATGCACACCCACACGAACACTTCAATGCATAAGTCCACACATATAGCCACACACTAGCATGCACATACACAAACTCATATGCATACATAAGCACACACTCATAAAAACACTTAAACATGTAGACACATACACATGCACACACAAGCACATGCTCACACACATGCATAAATGTGCACACTTGCACGCACAAATGTACACACACTCATGCTCAAGTGCATGCACATGCATAGACACACACACACACAAATAGCAAAATAGGCTTACACACACATGCTGATACTCACAATGCATAGAAAGGTACACACATGCACATAACAAAATGCATGCACATTCACACAAATGGACACGCACATGAAAACTCAAAATGCATGCATACACACAAAAAAGTAGATATGCACACACATAGACACATGAATACACACACATACTCATATAGATACATATGTATACATGCACATATGCTCACATGAAAGCATTCCCACACCCACATGCACACACATAAGCACAAACACACACATATGCAAACAAATTCACATAAACACAAATACTCATGCATGCAAAAATACAAACATGCACAAACACACCCACTTACATGAACATGTGTAGCCATGCAGACACACGCACCCCCACATGTAGAAATAGTCACTGAAAGAAACACAAACACACGTGCATAAGCACATGTGCACACACACACATGCACTCAAAGCCACACCCACATAGGAATACACACATGCATGAACACACATATGCACACACACATGTGCATAAAAATGCATATGCACACACACACATGCACACTCCTACATATATAAACATGCACATTCATACTCACATGTGTGCACTTTCACACATGCATATATGTGCATGTACACACATGTAGAGATGCACACATGCACGCATGTGCACACATAGCAAAAAATGCAACCCCACACACACTCATGCACAGCCACAGATAGATGTACACACATGTACATGCATAGCAACACATACACATGAATCCACACACCCACACTTGTGCACCCACACACATAAACATGCATGCACACTCACGCACATTGGAACATACTTTCACATGCACACACATGCACACATACAAACACATACAAGCATAAACATAGACACATACACAGACATACAGATAGATGCACACACAAGAACTCACCTACGCACACATGAGTTAGCATACAAATATACACACACTCATACACACTTACTAACATATGCACACATGTACACACATAAATACTAACATAAACATATGCACATGAAGATGCACATAGAAGCACACGTGCATGCACCCACACATACACAACGACACATGCACACACCCACACACACACACAATCATACATATGCATACATGCACACACATGCATGCACACTTACACATGCATAAAAACATGCACAGATGTACACAAACACACACAAACATATGCACTTGCTCACACCAGTACAGAAGCATGCACACACACACACATACACATGCACCTGCATTCACACACACACATGTTTAAGTGCACATGCACAAATATATAAAGGCACATACACAAGTACATAAACATGCACAAACACACAAAGATAAAAATGCACACATGCATGAATACACACATGCATACACACACATATAACCATGCTCACTCATCCAGACAATCAAGTATACACACATATTTAGTTGCATAAGAACACAACACTTGTGTGCACACATGCACACAATCACTAATAAGTGCACAAGTGCATAGATATACACACACTTGCATACACACACACACATGCATACTTAATCATACAAGCATATGCATGCATATTCAAACATGCATATTCAAACATGCATATCCACACAAAGAAGCACAAACATATACACACATACATGCATCCAAACACATTGATGCACACATACATACACAAAAAAAATCACATGCATGCACTCACACACTTGACACATACACACACAAATGTACACACATGCACACTTGCATGCACATATACTCACATGCACATGCTCACACCCACACAAACTCATGCCCACATACTCACACACAGACACACGGACATGCATACATACACACCCATGCATGCACACATGCACACACACACATACACACACACACACATACATATATGCACTGATACACACACATACACATAAAAGCACACATGCACATGCATAAGTACTCTCATATACACAAACATGCTCACACATATGCATAAAAACACAACCAAGTATACAAACATGCACACACACACGTAGACACACTCACTCATGCATACACACACAAACACACTCCTAGACAAGCTCATATGCACACACTCACACATAGCACACACATGTCCATGTGTGTACATATAAACATACACACACACACACACGTGCAGTCACACTTACATGCACAAACATATGCACACGCACACATGCAAACACACACACACATACATGGATGCATGCACACACACACATGAATGCACATGGACAAGCACGCATGCACACACTAATACACACAAATAAGCACACACACACACACACACACATAGATGCATGCACACGCACATAGACACACACACATGCACATACATACACATATAAATATGCACACAGACCAACAAAAACATGCACAAGTACATGCATGCACAAACATATGCATACACACTAAAAAGCATGCGTGCACGCACACAGTCACACACATGCAAAGATGCACATGTTGACACACATGCATACATGACCAAATACAAACTTATCCACATGAATGCACATGCAGACACAAACAATAACACATGTACACAAGCATATATGTGCACACATCAAGACAAACATGCACACACATACACGTGTGTAAACATACACACCCACTTACACATAAGCATGTGCACACCACACACTCACACATATGCACACACAAACATGCACATACACACACATGCTTACACATGTCCATATACACAGACACAAACGTGTATATGCATACATGCTTATGCACACATGCAAGAAATTATAAACATGCACAAATGTGCATCCATGCAAACACATGCATACACACACACACACATGAACACCCTTATGTAGAAAAATACATGCACATGTGTACTTATACACACATGTGCATGCATAAACAAACAAATACACACACACACACACCCTTATACACATATGCAGGCATGTACCCACACATCCACACACATGCACACATACATGCATATACACACATGCATCAACATGCACACATGCATGCATGCAAACATGCACATGTGTGTGCAGATATGCACAAATGCATGCATGTACAAACATGTAGACATGTGCACCCACAAAAACACTCATGCATAAACACACACACACACACGCAATGCACTCGCACAAACAAGCACACATGCTCATGCAGACATGCATGTTGACATGCCCAAGCACACACAAGCACAGGCATAATCATGTAAATAAACACACATTTGTGTACGCATGCACACAAGCATGTACACATACTAAATTACACACATGCATATGCACACACACACATAGACACACTCATACACCCATAAGAACATAGCCACACACAGAAAAACACATGCTTGCACACACACAAACATTTGCTCGTGCACACAGAGCTAAACATGTGCATGGACACAGCCAAACACACACACACACACACACACACTTACACACATACACGTAACCACACACTTGCACACACAAGCACCAACAAAGACACACATGCACATGCACACACAAGAACACATGAGCACATGCATAAGCACACCTAAGCACACACATACACATGAAGCATGCATACATTCATGCACACAATTGTGCACACACATGCAGGTACATGCAGACACCTAGGCACACACACACACATACACATAGACAAATGTACAAACACGAACACATGGATGCACAACACACAGTTACATAAAAATACATTTGCAGACACACACACATGAACACAAGAACAAGCATGCACATCCTCATGCATGCAAGTAAGCATAGACACACCCACACACATACATATAAACAAGCACATACACATACACACGCACACGCACAGACACTCCTGCACATGCACACCTTCATAGACAAAACACACATGCACATGTGCATGTAAGCATAGGCACACCTACACATACTCATGTCTATGCACACACAAACACACATTTGCATTAAAAAAACACACACAAATAAAACCACACATGGATAATAACACCTACACACATAAACACACAAGCACACGCACATGCGTGCACATGCACAAGAATGCATGCACACACACATGCACACATATAGCCATATGTATAGATAAACACATGCATATATGAACATGCAGATAGACACACACATGTAGAAAAATACACACACATACATGTACACATGCACATATGTCACACACACAAACATGCACATGAACACACACAATCATACCCATACACACTCTCTGTCACACACACATAAGCAATCACACAATCACCAATATGCATCCATACTTACAATCACAAGGAAAAAAAACATGATCATGCATGTGAATGAACTCACTCACACATGAATAAATTTAACCATGAATAGAAGGATAACCCACACATACATACACACACAAATGAGGCATGAACACACTCATGGACAAATGCACATGCAAGTATGCACACTCCATCACACTAAAAACACACATCCATACACACACACACATACACAATCACACAAGTATATACACACACACAAATGGCACACATATACTTTCTCATGCACACACACTCACAAAACCATGCATGTGCATACACACATAATCATGCACACACACGCATGCACACAAATAGACATGTTCACACTACATGCAAATACACACACATGCACATTTGCACATAAGCACATAGCCACGATGCACAAACCAACATAAATACATGCATGCATTCATGCACACACACACGCACACAATAACCAGCATTGAAATGCATGCACATGCACATGCAAGTAAACACTTGCATATTCACATATGCACACTTACACACACATGCACACACACACACACAAATATGAACGTGCACACACACACACATGTGCATACAAAAACATGCATGCACAAATGCACACAAGTACTTGCTTACCCATAAACATGCAAGTGTATACAAATGTGCACAAACTTGCACAAGCACACACACACACACACACGCATGCATACACATACACACAAACATGCACACACTTGCACACACCCACACCCACACATACACCCCTCACACCTACACACACACACATAAACACACACATGCACACAGCTACACACTAACCCCCACACACATGTATGTAAGCACACACAGTACACACATGGACCCATAAACACAGACATGCAGACATAAGCACATCAACACACACATAAGGACACTTACACACACAAGAACCCACACACATGCAAATGCATGCACACATCCTTAGAATTGCACACACATATACAGGCACATGTACACACATCAGAACACATACATAGACATACATATGCACACATGCACACACATGGTTGCACAACACACAAATATGCATAAAAATACTTGTGCAAATGCACATACACATGAACAAACACATGCGTGCATGTGCACATAATCCCACACACAAACACACACACGTGCATGGATGCACAAATAAACACACAAGCATACAAGTAAGCACATACAAACCCATATACATACATGCAAATATGTACACAAGCACACATACACATGCTCAAATGTATGCACACTCATAAACACACACATCTACACAGACACGACACACACACACCCTTATACATAAACACACATGCACACGCATAGTTACACACATCCACAACTACATACACTCATGCCCACACACACATACACACAGATACTCATAAACCCACACAACAAAACCATGTATGCACGATCACATCAATGCACACGAACACACATGCGCATGCACACAAGTGCACACATGAGCATGCATGCATGCATACACACAAACATGTCAAAATAACATGCATAAATAGACATGTGAACATCTGTATATGTAGACATACAAACACACACACACACAAAGGAAAACACATATGCACATGCACGTACACACACATGTGCACACACACATACATATACAAAAAGATGCCATGCACACTCTCCCACACACACATGCATGCACATGCACACACCCATGCATGCACACACACACACACACACCCACACACATGTATGCATGCTAACACCCACAAACACATTTACAAACATGCATGCACACACACATGTGATTCCATGTAGACACATGCACAAGCACACACATACATGCATGTACCCACATGCATGCACTCAGCAAATACACACACAATATGCTCCCAGTCATATGCACATGCAAAGACACACACACACATGCATAGGAATAGGCACACATGTACATTCACACATGCACATGCACTCCTACACACATAAGCACATGTACACATACACACTTATGCACACAAACATGCACGAACACACATGCACAAACACATATAGATAAACACATACACAAGAACACATACATAAGCATAGGCATTCACATAAACACACACATAAAATAATACAAAACACACAGTCACACAATCATATGCATGCACCTTAGAACATGCACACACAAACACACACCAAACACACATGCATATAGATGCTCACATGCATGCATAAAAGTGTACAAAAACATAAAGACACACACACACACACTCATGAACACACGCAAAACTATGCCTACATTTTATCCATGCACACCAACACATGTAGTCATGCACACACATAAGTGCATGGACACACACTTACAAAAAGATACTCACACACACACACACACACCTACACATGCACTCACACACATACACATGCACATACACACAAATGCATGCACATGTGCATGTATGTAATTCAACACACATGCACAAACACACACATACATAAACATACACATGCATGCAAAAACACACATGTACACGCACTCTGCACAAAACAACACAAAGACACATGCACGCACACACATGCATAAAGAAATGTATTAACATAAACACACATGCACACACACACACACCAAGACACACACACATGCATGTATACAAAAATACACACTTGGATCTGGCTATGTGAACACATACACATGCAAGCATGAACACACAAACACACATACAAAGACACCATATCACAAACACACACACAAACACAAACACACACATGTATGAACACTTTCACAAACACACATATACACTCATGGACGTATGCACACATAAGTAGACACAGACACATACATAAAAGCATGTACACAACCATTCATATAGATCTTCACCCACACGTAACCACACACACACACACACACACATGCTCCCACACATGTAGACAGACCCACACATACTTGTACACAACCACATGGATGCACACACACACATGCATACACATACATGCACATGCACTAACACACACATGCATACACACATGTCCAAATGCTTAGACACATAAAGATGTGCACACATACATATGTATGCATAATCATGTGCATCCACACACACACATGCATGTTTACAAGCACACACAAACACATGTGGACATAGAAATGCACACACACATGCATGTATACATGCAAACTCATATGCATATGCACACACATTCACCCACACTCACACATATGCATGCAAACACACACCCACATGCACACACACACACATGCCTCCTACACACATATGCATACACAGGTGCACTCAGCACACCCATGCCATGCACAAAAAAAATGAATGTACCCCATGCACACATGCAAATGCACATGCACATGCGCACACATGCCTATGAACATGTAGGCATAAGTATATGATAGACTCATATGTGCACATGAAAGCATATGCACACATGATCACACAAACAAACAAACACACACACACACACATACACGAATGACCCACATATGTCCACATTCAAACACCTACACATAGACCAACAAGCGCTGATGCACACATGCACACTAAAAAGATACACACATGATGCACACTCAAAAACATGCACATAAGGATGCATTCATGAACACACATATGCACAAGCACATATACAAATGTGCAAGCATGTGCACACATACACACACAAGGATGCACATAGATGCATGTAGACATATACAAACACAAGAACCCACATAAACATACACAAGCACATACATGAACACACACGTATACATGCTTGCAGACATGCACAAACAAATAAACAAACACACACACATACTCATGCATGCACACATAAGCACACATGTCTGGATGCACACACACACATGCACAAAACAAAATGATGCATGCACCCATGCACATATACACACACACACACATAAACAAGTATGCACACATGCACATATGCATGTAAAAACACATGCATGCACATGCACTGACACACACACACACAAATAAACATACACACATGCACATAAAAATGCATAGACACCCACACACATAAGCACGGACAAACATGCCTTTGAGTACACACATCCATGCATGCACACACACCCATGCATACACATACCTTTGTACATGTACATACAAAAACACACACACACATGCACATCCACGGGCAAACACACATATAACCCATGCACACACACACACAAAAACACACATGTGCATGCACATACACACATGCACACACAGACATATTCATACATGTGTGCATGAATGCAAATACACACAAACACTTACACAATGACACATGCACAACAACACACATTGAGTCACATGTAGACACAAGGACACATGCATGCATACACACATACACCATGCACTCACATGCAAAGAAACTCATACACAAACACACATATGCATATGTACAGAAATAGACACAAAACACACACACACTCACACACACACACACATGCATACACGTATGTGCATGCACAGATGCTTACACTTGCACAAGCACACCTAGATGCACATACACAAACAAACATATGCACACACATGTATACAGATTCACACACTAGCACACACACCCACAAACACACACAAAACAAGCAC
The DNA here is from genome assembly GCA_023846275.1 of Vanilla planifolia. Lineage (NCBI taxonomy): Eukaryota > Viridiplantae > Streptophyta > Magnoliopsida > Asparagales > Orchidaceae > Vanilla > Vanilla planifolia. The sequence goes on from JAIUJO010000208.1 coordinate 880,362, forward strand.
ACACACATGCACACCATTATACATGCACACACATTCACAATCAAGCACATGCATAAGCACTCACACTCAAACATGCACACCCACCCACATAAATGCACACATAGGAACACAAAGGCACACACATGCATGCATACATGCATACACACACACACACAACCACATACATATTCATTCACATGTACATATACACACATGCATAAATACACATGCACACACTCACATAGATGTACAAACACATGCACGCATGCACACACACACACACACATGTACACACTATCACACACGTGCATGCACACACACACACACATGCACATGCACACGTGCACAAACACATGCACACACACACACATAAGAAAAGCTCCCACAAACACAAATATGCACATACAAGCACACATTATCACACATGTACACACACACACACATGCTCTCATTTGAACAATAACTAATACACACACATACGTACACATGCACGAAACATATACATAGCACACACACTAACATACACATGAAAACAAAAATGCACACACACATGGACAAACACATGCATACACATGTGCACACAGACACACAGACACATACACAAGCATGCCTACATGCTTATAAGAACACATGCACCTGCACCCACACAAATACACACACACATACATGAAGTAATGCACACACAAAGGAACATAAGCAAACAAACACGTACATGCACACACGTAGATACATGCATACACAAGCATAAACATACATGTACAAACACAATCACACCCATATGCACACACACAAACATAAAGACACACACTCACACACACACAAACATGAACATGCACACACACACTTGCATACATATGATCACACACACATATGCACACATGTTCATGCACATGCACACACACACACAAACACATACATACATGAAAACACACCCACACATAGCCATAATTTTACACATATTCATAGACACATACATACACACACACACCACACAGAAGCCCACACATGCACACAAACATACACACACAAGCACACACCAACACACACACATACACATATATATGCACACACAAACATGCACACACAAAAACCCATTTGCAAACAAACATACTCACATGTGCACAAAAATGAATGCACAAACACATACACATAGGTGCATGCAAGCACATGTGACCATGCAAGTACACACACATGCACATTGGCACATAGGCTCAAACACATGTGCACTCACCTGCATACACATGATCACTAAAGCACACACACACGCACTCATGCACACACACACACACACATACATATACATGCATATACATCCACCTATGCACACAAAGACACACTATCATGCACACATACGCACACATGTTCATGCACACACACATGTATGCATTCATGTGCACACGTGCTCATATAAATGTGCAAAGATACACACATGCATTCACACCAACATAAACACATTCATGTATGCATGTACACATGCTCACAAGCACATACGCTCACCCACATAGATAAGTGCATGAACTTGCAAACATACACACACACAAGTGCACTCATAGCATGCATGCATCACATGTACATATGCATGCACCACATGCACAAGCACACACATGCACAAAAATGAACACACAAGCACATATACATCAAATACATGTATACACACACATATATGCACACATGCATAATAACACATATGCATATGCATTCATGCACACACACAAACATGTAATCATGCCCACAAGCACAAACACCCACACACCGTGCACTAACACACACACATGTGTGCACATGCACACACATAGACATGCATAGGCACACATATGCCTCCACACACTCCCGTATACAAGCATGTGTGCACTCACACATATGCATGTACATGCACATACACAAGCCTATATGCATGCATACACACACTCACTGACACATGCATGCACACATGCACAAGCACAAGCACATTGACACACACATGTTTATATACATTAAAGCACATAACACACATGCATACACACGCACATACAGTAATAAGTACACATATACACATCCACATGCACACAAACCAATCACACAGATATGCACAAACACACATGCATACACACATATATGGACACACACAGACATGGCATGCTCACATAGCCATATACCAACATCCACACACATGCACACTTATGCATGCAGAACACACAAACATGCACATGCATATTCTTGCAAACACACATGTATGCATACATAGACACACACACACACACACACTTACATATAGGTGCACATAGATGCATGCGCAAGCTACATGCTTATGGTCACACTAAAATAATATCTATTTACTTCTATTTACCTCATTTTAGTTTTATTATCTATTTACTTTGCATTAATATAATAATTTTCTTATTATTTATGTTTTTTTTGGAATTCATTGTAATTCTAATAGAAGGCCAAATGAAAAAAAATAATCATTGTTTGACTTATCTTTATAACCTCTATTTAATTAAATATTTACTTCTACATTTTAAAATATTTTATTTTTGAGGTTTTTTGGAAGGAATACATGGTGTTTTAGTATATGACTAAGTTGTTAATTGAGGATATTACACTTGATTTACTTTGCATCTTGGAAATGTAACTTTCCCTTATAATTTATCTTCTTCCGATTTTTTTACCTCACTTAGTTAAAATACTATGTAACTCTAAATCAAAACTTTTGTGTCCTTTGCAATGCATTGGTTTGGGTGTATTACATTGCTTTGATTTGAGGCATCTCAACTTTAATATATCTTTTCTTAATATTAATGTAAGAATTTGTTATTAGTTTTTCTTCTTGACATTGGTATTTTGCCAAATTTTGAATGAGACTCAATCAAGATAAAACAAATATCATTAGACTCCTCTGAAGAAGCTATATGTAATGAAAAATTTATTTAAATAGGTTTAAATATTTTATTTTCTAGTATTTTTGCATGTTTTGTGAGACAATTTAATTTGTATCATATGTGATGATTGAGGATATTACACTTGATCTCTTATGTACTTAGAAGGAGACTTTACTATATAATTTATCAAATTTTTTGAAAATTTTCATTTTTTGTTTGTTATATAGCCATATACCTCTAAACATCTCCTCATGTTATGTTTATAATGCTTTGATTTCTTTATACATGTCAATTGAACTTATTACATTTGAGCTTTAATCTATTTTTACTTAATGGTATAGAAATAATTTGTTATTATTTTTTAATTTAATTTAGTAGTTTGCTATAATTTCAAACAAAATTCTTTCAAGATGATATTACACTCGATGGGCTATATCTAATATTGGTATATTTTATGAGACATTTTAATTCGTACTTGATTTGATGATCATAGACGTTATACTTAATCTCCTTATTATCTTGGAATATAAATTTTCTATATAATTTATCTCATTTATTTATATTTTTCACTTTTAACTTAGTTATATTACATATTTTTTTAATCTCCTTTAAGCTTTATAATTTATTTTTGTAATATTAAAAAAATTCTTATTATTTTATTATTGCTATTTTATTTTTTTATTTGTAATAATTCCAAAGGAAATTTAATTCAGATAAAACCTTCATTGTTGGGCTCATCTCAATGAGTTTAATCTAATTAAATATTTATTTTATTATTTTAGTTCATTATTTTATTATTTTGGCATGTTTTGTAAGACATTTCAACCGTATCTTATTTAACGATGGATTAAACATGGTATTTTGCAATATAATTTTTTATCATAATTTATCTCATTTCTTCTAATTTTTCTATTTTATTTGGTTATATTAAAGTGTAAATCTAAATGCCATCTAGTATGAACTTTATATCGCTTTGATTTTGTTATATTATTTTATTTCAATTTATTAATTAGCTTCAATACATATTTATTAATAGTAAAATTCTTTTTTTTTATTTTTTGTTCTTAATTATTTTATTGCTTCATTATAATTTGAAATGATATCTATTCGAGATGAAACAAATGCTATTTTATCTCAATGAGCCCCATCAAATTAAAAAATTTTTAAATATTTTTAATGAGTTTATTAGTTAAGGTTTTGGAAAAAAGTTATGTTAGATTTTGTTTCATAACAGATTTGACCATCGAGAATGTTACATCTGATATCTTTAGTAACTAGAAATCCAAATTTCACATAAGATTTATCACATTTTTTGAAATATTTTGATTTAGTTTAGTTATATTACTACGAAACTCTTATTCTCATGACATGAGATGTTTTTGTTACTTTTATTTGGTTAAATTACATTGTTTCAATTTATCTTACTTTAGTTTTATTAAATATTTATATAATATTAAAATAATAATTTATTAATACTTGTGATTATTTAATTTGACATTCACAGTAATTATAAATAAGGCCTAATCGAGATGAAACAAACATTGTTGGATGCTCCTCAATGAGTTTTATCCAATTAAATACTGATTTCGATATTTCTAATTTTTTTTGTTCAGTTTTAGTGCATTATTTAAGTCATTTATATTCTTGTGTTATTTGATGATCAAAGATTATGTGTTCAATTCACTCAAGGCCTTGGTATATAATTCTACCTTGTAATTTATCTTATTGTTTTAAAGCTTTTACTTTGAATTGGTTATATTACTATAATACTTTAACTCTCCTCTCATATGACCCTTACATTAATTTTTTTGTTATATTACCTTACTCCAACTTATTGCATGCCTTTTTATTATATATTTAATTAGTACTAGAATAGTAATTTATTATTATATATTATTATTTACTTTTTATTTGTAGTAATTCCAAAAAATGTCTAATAGAAATAAAACAAACATTATTAAACTTATCTTGATGAGCTCTATCCAATTAAATATTTATTTTTATGCTCTAAATATTTTATTTTTATGATTTTAGGATATTTTGAGAGTCATTTCTATTCGTACCAAATTTAATGATTTTGAAGTTATACTCATCTCCTTAGAAACTTGGAATACAACTTTCTGATATAATTGTTTATAGTTCTACTGATATTTTGCTATGATTTGATTATTTTACTTTGAAGCTTTGAATCTTATCTCATATAAATCTACATCTTTTTATTTAAGTTATATTACTTTGTTTCAATTTATCTCATTTCAAATTTAATAAGTTATTATTATTTATAATTCTATTAGCTTTAAGTAAGGGCTGAACAAAATGAATCAAACATCATTGGACTTCTTGACGAGCTTTAACGAATTAAATATTTATTTCTAAATTTTATAAATTTTTGTATTGGTTTTGGTATACTTTTAATCATTTATATTATTATTTAATGATTGAGGATGTTGGACTTGATCTCCTTAGTATCTTAGAATGCAACTTTACCATATAATTTATCTTACTATAAATTTTTTATTGGATTTGGTTTTATTATTATGATACTCTATTTCTATTCTCATGTGACCACTGCATTAAATTGATTTGGTTATATTATGTCACATTAATTTATCTTATCCATTTTTTATATATATTTACTTAATAATAAAATAATAATTTATTATTTATTTATGGTTATTTACTTTCAATTCAAGTAATTCCAAATGATGTCCAATAGAGATGAAATAAGCATCATTGGACTTGCCTCTAAGAGCTCTATCAAATTAAATATTTATTTTTATATTTTAAAATTTTTTTTTCTAAGATTTTTGCTAGTTTTAAGCATTATTTTGTTGTACCTGATTTGATGATTGATGATGTTCACTTGTCTTTATAGAATCTTAAAGTGAAACTTTCTTATACAAGTTTTCTCAATTTTATAAAAAATATTTTACTTTGATTTGATTATTTTACTTTGATGCTCTAATTCTCTTCTTATGTGAACCTTACATCCATTTATTTTAGTAATATTAACTTGTTTTAATTTATCTCATTTTTAGCTTCAATAAATATTTAATTATTATTTAAAAAAACTATGGTTGGACTTATCTTAAAGAGTCCCATCCATTTAAATATTAATTTATATATTTTTAAATATTTTTTCTATAGTTTTAACATGTTTTGTTAGACATTTTGAATCATACATGATTTGATGATTAGGGATGTTTCCATAATCTCTTTAGTATCATTGAATGTAATTTTTTATATACAAATTATCTTATTTCTTCAATGTTTTTTCTTTGATTTATATATATATATATTACAAAAGAATCTCTAATTCTCCTCTCGTATGATCTTTACATTACTTTGATTTTATTATATTATATTACTTTATTCTATTAGCGTGTATGCTTTAATATATAAATATATATATATATATATTAAAAAAATTTTAAAAAAAATTATTATTATCATTTTTTTTATTTTTGCTAATTATAGTAATTCCAAGCGAAGATCAATCAAGATAAAATAAATATCATCAAACTCATCTTGTCGACCTCTATTCAGTTATGTATTCATTTACATATTTTAAAATATTTTACTTTTTATGGTTTTTGGCATACTTTATAAGACATTTAGATTTATGCATAGCTTGACAACCAAAGATGTTATAATTGATCTCCTTAGTATCTTGGAATGCCACTTTTAAGTTTAAATTATCTTATTTCTTTAAATATTTTGTAATAATTTGGTTATATTATTACATGATCATAAATCTCCTCTCATAACACCTTTATTTTTACTTTTATTTTTGTTGTATTATATAATTTTAATTTATCTCATTTTAGCTTTAATATATATTAACTTAATAATAAAATTATAGATTATTATTATTTATTACTATTTATTTTAGTAATTTGTAGTAATTGAAAATGAGATTTGATCAAGATGAGGCAAACATTGTTAGACTCCTATTATCAAATGTGCTTTAAATTCCTAGCCTACATTCAAACTTATTTAGGGTTCTTAAATTCTGAACCCTAACAAAGGTTCAAATTTTGCTATTTTAATTTTAAATCCTAGATATTCAAATACCAAATTTTGGATATTCAAATTTTATATTTAAGATCTTTGAATTTCAAATTCTCCAATAATAAAATTTATAAATCCTAGGTTCCTTTAATCAACCTTATATTTTTCACAAGTCTAGTTTAAGTCAATTATTTTTGTTAGCTATATTGAGCCCCCTTCTAATTTCCTACTCCTCTTCAAACTCCAAAGATTTTTGCTGCACTTTATCATTACCTTTTACTCCTTTACATATCTTCCATGGCCAATTCAAGCTCCTCAAGGCTTTCCACCAGAAAACATAAGAGCTCACTAGACTTGGAAGACCTCTAAGCTTTTTTTATTCTTCTTTTCTTGCATTAAATTTCCATGGCCAAGCCTTACACTCAAGCTAAAGGGAAAATCTGAGCCATTTATACCAACTTTGTTGGAAAATGTAGTCCTAGGTTTGGGTTTAAGTAAGACCCTACCTGTGATTCAAAAGTGTATTATAGTATAAGTTGAAATAAAATCAATCTTAAGTTATTATACTAAAATTACCTTAATTATTATTGATTTTTTTGTGCTAAATGTTCCACCACAAATTTTGGTAAATTTGAATTCTTCTAGGAAAAGTGAAATGTAAACTTTGCAATGTTTTCAATTATTTATGTCAACAATTTATGTGAATGTATGCATGCTATTACATTTCTCCTTCTATGTTCATAACATGGTTTTTCCTTTTCATAAGTTGTAATTGCAAATTACAAAAATATGTCCTCATAATAGACAATATTTTTCATCATAATTTAACAAGCCAACACATATTTACTTATAACAAAAATAATCTTAGCTTGTGATAAAATGGTCTCAATCATGGATCATGCTACAAATCATACCAATCATACTTTACATGATTATTATATTTTTATTTTAAACAATCCTTAAACGTTTACCACCACAAGCATGAATTTAATTAAAGGAATCACCACAATATGATAAATATAACTCTCAACCAACATTCTTTCAACACCAAAATCAAATTTCAGTTCATTCACAATTTGAACAACTTAAATTTTGACAAGATTAGTTCTTATCATCTAACACATCAGATTGAGTCATCAATGACAATTGTACATAAAATGATGCATAATCATGTAAAACAATTTCTGTCTAATACATACTTACATCTTAACTAGAGCTTATCATGAAAGTTTAATATAAATAATGCAACTATTGTACAATTTTCCTTCAAGTTAAGAAATAACATAGAAACTAATGAATATTCTTCATATCAATGGTCACCCCATGACCATATCATGTAATTTAAAGAAAAATACTTAATTTAAACTCCCAATATGCATCTAAATTTATATGCTACTTCTTGAACTTAGTAGAGGTATATTCCACTTCGGTTCTTCTCTTCATTATTGGGCTTGTAAACTCTCCTTCTCTCAACATTGGCCATCATACTCTCTTTGATTGGTTCTTGTTATGTTTAATATTAGTAAGGGTTGAAGAAAACTATCTAAGCTTTGCATATCATGCTTTTCTATAGCCAAACAATTCCTTCCTTTAATCATGTTAACTTTATCAGTTGGATAATATCTACTTTCATACCTATGCTAAGGTGTTAGATCCACTCCATATCTTTTTATTTCTTTTTATTTCTTTTAATTTTCAAATTCTCCTCAATCATTTGCATAAAATATTCATTTAAGGATTATTTTCCAAAAGATAATCATGTGATATATATAAATTTCAATTTTCAAACCAAATATGAATTCAAAATTGAAAATTAAAAAAAATTAAATTTCCATTTGAAATTTAAAATTTTAATTAAGGAAAAAATATAGTAAATTAAAATAATCATACATTGCAGGTACTTAACCCCACCTAGCTACAACAAACTTTTGTGGATTTTAGTTTAGGCCTAGTTATTTAGTTGGTGGTGGATTAGTTTGGATTGAACCACTCAAAATCTTCTTGTGTTATCCTATGTGCTCCTATCTATTTGTAATTATTATTACTTATCATATACTCTCACTCAATGATTTATAAAACTAAATAATAATTTCTAAATAGGCATTGGTGGTTAAATAGCCCTTTTAGGTATGTAACCACCTTTAATGCTATTTCAAGCCACATTTAATAGTGGTCAATCATTCATTATCTACACTAAATAGGGTAAAGAATCATTCATAGAGACCTAGAAATGTAAGGGTGCATCGACTTCCAGATTAGTCTCCATAAACTATGGCTTACAATAACATCAAAGGTGACCATGCACCAAAAAAAGTGGCTAATCACTAATGTCTTTTCTAAAATGTGTTTATAATAACAATTAAGATTTGTAGGAGGAAATTACTATATAATCTTTTGAGTTATTTAAATTAGAATGAGATTGAACATGGAATTAAATTTTAATAAAGTTATTTATGTTACAAATTAATAAATATTTTGATATTACTTAAGTTTTTAATTTGAAAGATTCATGTTTTATTTCATAATATTTATCCATTTGTATTTTATCATTTTTCATATTAAAAGTTCATGTTTCTCATATATGACTATTATCCAAACTTTATTGTATCCCACCTCATATAAATAAATAATATCATATATTGGTACCTCATATCCCATCTCATCATATAATTCTCAAAACCATGGCCTTTGTGTGGATAGTTTAATGATAGCAAAATAATCGTATCTCTAATATATTGTTTTTCCTTAGAGGTTTTATATCACGTCTCTTAAGCTAAATTAGTAAAAGTAATTTTTATTGAGAATTTCACTACAAGTTATCCACATGAGGGGGATGTCTTATGCAAATTTTATACTTTAAAAAAATCAAAACACAAGTGAATTACTAATAGAATTCGTTTAAAAAATTTAATCTCTCTTATAGACAAGCTTTAAAAATTATTCTTAGCTTTGAAAATTTGTTGTGTAGGAGAGCAAAAAGTAAATAATACAACCATTTTTAAGTGCTTCTATCCAAACTCAGATCTACATCTACCCTTAACCAAAAGGCTAGGTGAAAAAACTAAATTTCTTTTTAATACAATAGAAAGTTATGCATCATGTAGAGGTTCCACTTACATGTATACTAGTTATGCTCAAAATTAGTGTTATGATAGAATTGGCTCTCTTATTTCTCATTAGTTGCAACTAACATTGTTGTTAGTAGGGTTAATTATAGCCAACCCTTATATATTAGCATATTTCAATTTTTATTTTTAGTTTATCATGTCATTTGCTTCTATATTTTATTTTCTATTTTTTGGGGCTCAATTGATAGCTTTTTGGATATTTCTAACTTAAAAAATAATTCAAAGAATTCTTGTAGTCAACTCATAGTTTTTTTGTTTAATTTTTTGTTAAATTTTACTTCAAATTATCACTTTGGGATACTTTGGCTATCGATCATCAAAGGTTATTGTTGCCACCAAAATTTTCCATCATCATTATTATAATGTCACCCATGCAACTCTTGTCGACTTGCATAGCATGCTCTACCTACTCAACTACCAACCCATAAACCAATGTCAATATGCTCCAACTTGTGTAGATCAACTTAAGCTTATCCATTTCAACCTATAATGATCCATGAGCCAATGTCAACTTGTGTCGACCCATTCCAACCCATGCCAAACCACTCATTCATACTTTCTAAACCTAAGGAGTTGTACTTATTTGCTAGAGTCACCCTAACTGAGCAATATCAAATAAAATATGTTTTTACATTTTAAAAATTTAAGTTTTAAAAGTTTTAGCATTCTTTACAAGTGATTTTGATTGGAATCAAATTTAAAAATTAAGAGTATTACACATGATCTTCTTAGTATTTTGAATGTAGTTTTCTTGTATAATTTATCTCATTTTTTCAAATTATTTTCTTTGATTTGGTTATATTTCTATATCACTCTAAGTTTCTTTTTGTGTGACCTTTACATCTTTTTGATTTAGTTGTATTTCAATATTTCATTTTACTACTTAACAAATTTAATATATAATTAATTAATATTTCAATAAAATTTTAAATATTATTTTAGGATTATTTATAGTAATTTGAACAAATTTGAAATAAGATGGGATTGAGATAATACTAATGTTATTAGCTTATTCTTAATAAAGTTTATCCAATTAAATATATATTTTTATTTTTGTAAACATTTTATTTCTAATTTATTTGCATGCATTATGAGGCATTTCTTTTTATACTTAATTTGGTGATTAAACATGGTACATTTGATCTAGTATCATGGAACTCTATTTTGCTATGTAATTTATCTCATTTCTTCAAAGTTTTTACTTTCATATTATTATATTACAATAAAATACTAATTCTCCTCTCATGTGACCATTATATGCTTTCATTTAATTTTATTACATTACTTTAATTTATCTTTTTTCTAATTTTATTATATTTACTTAATAATAAAATAATAATTTATATTTTTATGCTTACTTCGATAATTTATTGTAATTCCTAATGAGTTTTGATTGAGATGAGCAAACACTATTGGTCACATCTCAATAAGTACTATAAAATTAAATATTTATTTTTATATTTTTAAATTATTTAGTTTTTAATATTTTAGCATGCTTCATGAATCATTTTGATTTTTACCTAATTTGACAACTAAGATGTACACTCTATCTTCTAAGTATCTTTTAATGTAGCTTTACGATATAATTTATTTTATTTCTTCAAATTATTTTCTTTCATTTTTTTATATTATTATGAAATTGTAATTATTTTGATATATATTCATTACATCATTTTGATTTTATTATATTATATTTCATAAATTTATCTTTTTTAAGATTTAATATTTTTTGCACTTAATATTAATAAAATAATTTATTTTTAAATCTTATTTTATTTGGTAATTTGCAATAAGTCCAAATGATATTTGAGTAAGATGGAACAAACATTGATTAATTAATCACTCTAAGCATGAACCTAATAAATATTTATTTTTTTTATTTTTAAATATTTTTTCTATCTAATTTGATGATCGATGATGTTACACTTAATGTCCATAGTATATTGGATTGTAGCTTTAAAGTATAATTTATCTCATTTATTCAAAATTTTTCTTTGATTTGGTTATATTACTATGGAAGTTTAGTTCTGCTCTAATGTGGCCTTCTTCGTTTTGATTTTGTTATATTATATTAATTTAATTTATCTCATTTTAGCTTTGATGTAAATATTTACATAATATAAAAATACTAACTTGTTATTATTATTTATTCTTTTTTTTCTAATTCATAGTAATTCAAACTATTAATGGACTCATCTCGCCAAGCTCTATTCAATTAAATCACTATTTTCATATTTTCCAATATTTTATTTTCTAGTGGTTTGTATGATTGATGAGATATTTTGATTTGAATAGAATTTGATAATTAAGGATGGTACACATAATTTTCTTAGTAAATTGGAATACAACTTTCCCATAAGTTTTCTCTTAATTTTTTAAATGTTTTGGCTTGATTTAGTTTGTATTGCTCTGTCAACCTAAACTTTCTCTCATGTAACATTTACATCACTTTGATTTGGTTATGCTATAATCCTTCAATTATTCTATTTTTATCTTTAATATATCTTTAATTAATTTTAAAAAATAATTTTTTATTATTTATTCTTTGTTAATTCAAAAATTTAGAGCAATTCCAAGCAATGTTTGATCAAGAGGAAACGGATGTCATTTGACTCATCTCTATGTGCTCTATCCAAATTAATGTATTTATAGGTTTAAAGTTTTTTAGTTTTTATGGTTCTGACATTCTTTTTGATATATTGTTAATTATTTCTAACTTGATGAACGAGGATGTTACACTCAATCTTAATATTTTGGAATGTAGTTTTCACATGAAATTTATCTCATTTTCTCGGTTTTAATTTTCTTAAATTACTATGAAATAATATTTCACCACTTCTCTCACCACTATATTGCTTTTATTTAGTTATAACACATTACTTTAATTTATCTTTATTAACCTTTATTATATATTGTTTTAGCATAAAAATCATAATTTGTTATTATTTATGCTTATTAGCATTGGTAATTCATAGTAATTCCAAATGTGTTTTGATCAATACGAAACAAATATCATAAGATCGTATTGATAAGCACTATAAAATAAATTTTAATCTTTATATTTTAAAATATTTTAGTTTTTAGGGTTGTGGCATGTTTTATAAATATTTAGGTCTATAAATAATTTGACTATCAATGATGTTACACTCAATATTATAAGTATCTTAGGATGCAATTTTCTTGTGTAAATTATATCATTTCATTAAATTATTCTCTTTGATTTTGTTTTATTAATTTAAACTCTAACTCTCCTCTCATATGAACATTACGTCATTTTGATTTCGTTGCATTATATTTCCTTAATCTATATCAATTTATCTTTAATATAAATTTAGTTAATATTAAAAATAATAATTTTTATTTATTTTTCTTTCTTTATTTTGATAATTTGTAATAATTTCAAATGTGGTATGATTAAGATAGAACAAATGTTGCTATTCTCGTCATGATGAGTACCATCCAATTAATATTTATTTTTTATTTTTTTAAATAGTTTTTTTTGGATTTTAGCATTCTTTGTGAGACATTTTGATTTGTGGCTAATTTTACGATCGAGAAAGTTACATTTGGCCTCCTTAGTATGTTGTAATGCTAGTTTCTCGTACGATTTATATCAATTTTAAACTTTTTGTTTTGATTGTCTTATTGTTATGAATCTTAAGTCCTCCTCTCATGTGGATATTTAATGATTTTAATTAGTTATATTATATCACTTTAAGTTATCAAATTTTAGCTTTATTATATATTTCTTTAGTAGTAAAATATTTTTTTATTTCTTATGTTTATTTACTTAGGTTGGACACAACTCTATGAGCACATTCAAATTAAATCATCATTTTTGATATTTTTGAATTATTTTTTATTTTTTGAAGTTTTTATAATTTTTGTGAGAAATTTAGTTTAATAATGATTTGAATATCAAGAATTTTAATTTTTTTTAAATATATATTAATTCATACCTAATTTGATGATTTAAGATGTGATGCATAATTTCTTTGGTATCTTGGAATGTAACTTCTAAAAGAAATTTATCTCTTTTTTTCAAATATTTCACTTTGATTAGGTTATATTACTATGAAAGACTAATTCTACTCTAATATAATAATTAATAGCTTTGATTTAATATATTACATTAGTTTAATTTATTTCATTTTACATAAATATATATTTGCATAATATTAAAATAATAATTTATTTTTAATTATTTTTATTTTTTTTTGTGATTCATAGTAACTCTAAACAAGGTTCGATTGAGACGAAAGGAAGACCATTGGACTCTTCTTAATGAGCTCTACCCATGTAATATAGAATTTAATAATTTAAATAATTTATATTCCAAGGTTCTAACATGTTTCATGAGGAATTTCAATTCAAATTAGATTTGATGATCGAGGATGTTACTATCGGTTTCTAATGCATCTTGGAAAGCAACTTTGTGTTTAATTTATCTCATTTCTTCAAATTTTGCACATTGTTTTGGTTATATTATTTTGTAACACAAACTCATCATGTTTGAGCCTTACATGCCTTTGACTTGGTTATTTTACATTGATTCAATTTATCTCCTTTCAAATTTAATATATATTTATTTAATTATAAAATAATAAATTATCGTTATTTATGCTTATTTACTCATACAATTAATAGTATTCCAAAACAATGTCGATTAAGACAAAGCAAACATTGGCATACTCATGTCAATGGGTATTATCAATTGAAATATTCATTTTCATAGATTTAAAAAAATTATTTTCTATTGTTTTTTCATAATTTATGAGGATTGTTTTTTTACCTAATTTAATAATCTAGAATGTTACACTCTATGTTTACATTACCTTGGAATGAAGCTTTTTCATAACCTTTATCTCATTTATTCAACTTTTTTGCATTGATTTGGTTATATTGTCATGCAACACCTAATCTCTTCTCATGTAATCCATAATCACTATTTGTATAATACAAATTAATATTTTTTTATTTTTAATATTTTGTAATATTAAAATAATAATATATTACTATATATTATTATTTAGTTTTTTTAATTCAACTTAGTTTCAAAAAAGTCTAATTAAAATGAAATGAATATCATCAGATTTATCAGTATGTGCTCTAAAAAATTAAACATTTTTTTCTATATGTTTAAATAATTATTTTCAATATTTTTGCATGCTACAAGTGGCATTTTGTTTTGTATCTAATTTAGTAATAAAAAATATTACACTTTATCATCTAAATAACTTAAAATGCAACTTTCCTGTATTATTTATCTCATGTTTTCAAAATTTTCATTTTTACATGGTTGTATTATATTTCGTCAATTTATCTCATTTTAACTTTAATATATATTTACTTAATAATTATGTAATAATATATTATTTATGTTTTTTATAATAATAATTGGTAGAAATTTCAAATGAGATCTAGTGGAGTCTAACAAAATATTGTTGGACTCATCTTAACGAGCTATATCAAATTAAATATTATTTTTAATTTTTTTTATATTTTTATTGTGATTTAATAAGTTTTATAGGAAATTCAATTCATACCTGATTTGGCGATCATGGATGTTACACTTGATTTGCATAGTTACTTGGAATATAACTTTCTTAAACAATTTGTTTCTTTTTCTCAATCTTTTCTCATTAATTTAGTTGTATTTAATTACTTTAAATTCTCTTATTTTTACTTTATTTATGTAACTTAATATTAAAAAACAATTTATTATTTTTGGGTTTATTTATTTTTATGATTCATAGTAATTCAAAGCACAATATGGTTAGGATAAACAAAATATCGTTGGACTACAATTAAAAAGCATGATTCAATTAAATATTTGTTTTTTAAATATTTTATTTTCAAAGTTTTTGATATGTTTTATGAAAACTTTTAATTCATTCTTGTGTTGATGAATGATATTTTTATAGTTTACTTCCATAGGCTCATGGAATGTAACTTTTCTATGCAATTTAAATCATTTCTTAATTTGTTTCTCTTGATTTGGTCATATTAATATGGAACAAAAAATCTTCTCTTATGTGACATTTATATTGATTTGATTTAGTTATATTTTGTTACACCAAAATATCTCCTTTTAGCTTTAATATACATTTACATAATATTAAAATAAAATTGATTTGTTTATATTATATTGCATACTTTCAACACATTCTAGATTTACTATATTTTTCATATTTTAAAATACTAATTTATTATTATTATTTCTTACTTAACTTGGTAACTCATAATATTCTAGAGGTAGCTGCAATGGAGATGAAACAAAGTTTGTTGGACTCATTGTGACAAGTTTTACCAAATTAAACACTCATTTTTATTTTTTTAATGATCTTATTTTGTAGTATTTTGATATGTTTTATGAGACATTTTAATTTATACATGATTTCATAATCAAGGGTTGTACACTAGAGCTTCTTATTATTTTGGAATGCAAATTTCTAATAAACTTTACTTCATTTTTCTTCAAATTTGTCACTTTTATCATATTACATCACTATGAAACTATCATTGTGCTCTCTTATGACCTCCACATTACCTTTGTTTGATATTATTACATTGTTTCAATTTATCTGATTTTATTATTAATAAATATTTAGTTTAAATTAAAAAAAATAATTATTATTATTTATGTTTTTTACTTTATTAATTCATAGTATTCTAAATGAGGTCCAATTGAGATGAAATAATCATCTTTAGAGTTGAGACTATGAATTCTATCCAATTACAAATTATTTTTTGTATTTTTCAATATTTTATTTTCAAAAGTTTGTGTATGTTTTATGAGAAATTTTTATTTGTAACTAAATTGATAATTAGGATGTTTTATTATAGATCATTGACATCTTAAAATGCAACTTTCCTATATAATTTATCTTATTTATTAAAATTTTTTCACAATGATTTGGTTAGTTTACCATGAAACTATAATTAATTTATTTCATGACCTTTTTTGTTTTGATTTGCTCATGTTACTACAAAATTATAGTTCTATATTTGTTTGACATTCACTTTGCTTTCATGATGACATATCACATTGCCTTAATTTATCACATTTCAACTTTAATATTTATTTAATTAATAATAAAGTATTAATTTATTATTAATTATGCATATTTACTTTCATAACTTGTAGTAATTCTAAACTAGGTTTGATGGAGACAAAAAAGCTCTAAGGGACTCATCTCGATGAGGTATATCTAATTAAAAAATTATTTTATATTTTTAAGTATTTTATTTTCTAGGTTTTCATATGCTTTGTGAAACATTTTTATTTGTACCTGATTTGGTTGTTGATTATATTGCAATTAATCTCTTTGATATCTTGAGATGTAACTTAAACAAGTTCTCATTCCTTCTAATTTTTTGCTTAAATTTCATTATATTTCTACAAAATTTAATTCCCCAAATGTAACCTCTACATCGATCTCATTTGGTTCTAAAACATTGCTTTAATTTATATTATTTTAGATTTAATATTTATTTACGTAATATTAAAATATTAAATTATATCTATCTAAGCTTATTTGTTTTATAAATTCTTAGTATTTCCAAATGAGGTATAATCAAGAGGATGTAAAGTTCGTTAGAATAATTTTAATTAGCACTTTCTTTTTGAATATTCATTTAATAGTTTTAAATATGTTATTTTCTAAAGGTTTGCATAACTAATAAGATATTTAAATTTGCACTGATTTGATGATAAAAAACAATTTATAATTGATTTTCTTAGTATCTTGGAAAGTAACTTTGTTATATAGTTTTTCTCATTTTTTTCAAATGTTTTACTTGGATTTTGCTATATCACTACAAAGCACTAATCCTCTTATTGTATGACCATCATATGACTTATATTTTATTATTTCACATTACTTCAATTTATATCATTTAAGGTTTAATATTTATTTATTTAATATTAAAATAATAATTTAATATTATTTATGCATATTTAATTTTAAAATTTATAGAAATTCCAAACTTTGTCTAATTGAAAGGTAATAAACATTGAGCGACTTATCTTTAGAAGCTCTATCCAATTAAATAATTATTCTTTGTATTTTCAAATATTGTTGTTAAGATTTTGGCATGCTTTATAACATATTTCTCTTCATATACCATTTCATGATCGAGGATGTTACACTTGCCATGCTTAGTATCTTTGAATACCAATTTCTTGTACAATTTATCTAATCTCTTCAAATGTTTTGCTTTGATTTGATTATATTACTATGCAACACTAATTCTCCTCTTATGTAACCTTTATATCACTTTCATTTAGTTATTCTAAATTACTTCAATTTATCACTTTTTTGTTTTACTATATATTTACATTATATTTCACTATTAATTTTTTTTTTATTTTTTTCTTTAGCTATTAGTAAAAATTCTAAATGAGAACTATTGGAAATAAAGGTCGTTAGGCTTGTCTTGATGAGCTCTACAAGATTAAACATTCAAATTTTTATATTTTTAGATATTATTTTATAAAATTTTGGTATGCTTTGTGAGGTATTTTAAATTGTACATTATTTGATGATAAAAAAGGTTACACTTTATCATCATAATACCTTGGAATGCAACTTTCTCATATAATTTATCTCAAAATTTCAACTTTAAACTTTTATTTGATTATATTATATTATTTAAATTTATCTCATTTTAATATTTATATATATTTTCTTAATATGAAAATAATATTGTATTATTATGTTGGCTTATTTGCTTTCATAATTTTTAATAACATTAAACAAGGTTTGATGAACACACAACAAAAACTATTTTAGTAGTCTCAATTAACTCTACAATTTTTAGCAATCATTAATATATTTTCATATATTTTTTCTTTAATGTTTTTAGTATTTTTTTGTAGGATTTTTTAATTTATACCTAATTTGATAATTAAAGATGTTACTCTCTCTTGTCAATTTCTTAGAATGTAACTTTCTTATATTGTTTATCTCATTTCTCCAAATATTTTGTTGATTCGCTTAACATACACTAAATCTACTCTCATGTCAAATTTATGTTAATTTAATTTTGCTATATTATATTATATTAATTTATCTTATTTTATAGTTAATATATGTATGCATAATATTAAAGTAATAATTTATTATTATTAATGATTTTTTATTTTGGTAAATCAATAATTTCAAACAAGGTCCAATAGGGACAAAACTAGCTTGTTTTGACTTGTCTAGATGAGTCGATCAAATTCAATTTTTTTCAATATGTTTTCAATTTTTTAGGGTTTTGGTGAGCTTTATAAAACATTTGATTCATGTGTGATTTGAAGATCAAGGAGTTAAACTTGATATCTCCACTAACATGGAATGCAACTTTGTCATACAATTTATCTATATATTTCAAAATGTTTTCTTCAATTTGGATAAATTAACTTCCATTAATTCATTTCATTTCTACTTTGTTATATATTTACTTCATATTAAAATAATAATTTGATTTTTTTAAGAATAATTTTTTATAATTCATAATAATTCTACTTTAGGTTCGATCATGATGAGACAAATAGTATTGGACTCATCTTAAGTAGCTATATCAATAAAATATGCATTTTATTTTAAAATATTTTATTTTTTAAGATTTTGGTTGGTTTTATGAGATATTTTAAGTTTTACCTATATTGATGATCAAGAAAGTTACTCTCTATCTCTTTAATATGCTTTGAAACAACTTTCTTATAAAACTTATCTCTTTTTTTGAAATTGTTTACTTTGACTTGGTTATATTACTATACAGGCACAAATCTCTCGATATGTGACCTCCATAATGTCTTATTTGGTTGTATTATATTGCTTCAATTTATCTTAATTCATCTTTAATATATTTTTAATTAATATTAAAATAATAAACTTTTATAATTTATGCTTATCTATTTTTGTAAGTCATAGTTATTCCAAATGAGGTCTAAGTGAGATATAATAAAGGTCATTGGACTCATCTTGATGAGCTCTATCACATTAAATATTTATTTTTTATACATTTGTTCACATTTCTTCAACTTTTTCCCATTCATTTGGATATATTTATAAGTGCTTTAGCTCTCCATTCATTGGACCTTTAGAACAATTTGATTAGGTTATAATGCATTACATCAAAATGTCTTTTTTTAACTTTAATATATCTTTGCATAATTTTTTAATAATAATTTATTATTATTTACTCTTGTTTAATTTTTAAATTAATACTAATTTTAGATGAGGCCTTATGGAATAAAATAATTATTATTAGATTCAACTAGACATGTTTTATCAAATTAAATATTTATTCTAATATTTTTATGTTTTTGACATGCTGTATGAGACATTAGATTCATAACTATTTAGATAAATGATAATGGTATACTTGATGTCCTTAATATCTAGGAATAAAACTTTCTTATACAATTAATAACATTTCTTTAAATATTTCTTTTTTATTGCATTAAATCACTATTAAGCTCTAATTATCCTCAATGTAACCATAATGTAGCTTTGATTTGTTTATATTACATTACATTTCTTATATTTATTAGATTCTAGATTTACTATATATTTATTTGTTATTAAAATAATAAGTTATTATTATCTATACCTATTTAATATGGTAATTTATTGTAATTCCCACATTGGCCTCATTGAAAGGAAAAAAACATCTTTAGACATCTTGTGATGAGCTTTATAAGATGAAATATTCCTTCTTATATTTTTAATTATTTTTTATACCTTTATGAAATTATTTAAGAGGTTTTTCGATTCATTCCTAATTTGATGATTGAGGACATTACATTTATCAGTTTAGTATATAGGAATCTAACTTTCCTATATAATTTATCTTAATTCTTCAAAATTTTTGAATTCATTTTTTTATACAAACATAATTTAAGTTATTTTATTTGAAATTTAATATTTATTTAATTATATGAAAATAATAATTTATTATTATTTCTATTTGTTTACATTGGTAATTTGTTGTAATTCCAAATAAGTTTTAATGGAGATTAAGAAAAAGTTGTTGGACACATCTCAATAAGCTATGTCAAATTAAATATTTATTTTTATAATTTAAGATATTTAATATTTTATAATTATTTTATGATTTATGAGACATTTATATTTCTAACTAATTTGATGATTAGTGTTATTGCATAGTTTCTACTTAATACCTTATAATACAACTTTACTATATAATTTATCATATTTATTCAAATATTTTGCATTGCTTTAGCTATTTTACTATGAAACCTGAAATCTCCTATTATGTGATTTTTACATAACTTTAAATTGGCTTATATTACACTACTTCAATTTATCTCAACTCTACTTTAATATATATTTACTTAATATTAAAACTTATTTTATTTTTATGGTTGCTTATTTATTTTGATAATTCTCAATAATTTCAAATAGGGTTCATGAAGGCCAAACAAAAATCATTGGATTGAACTCAACAATCTCTATCCAATTACAAATTAATTATTTTTGTTTTTAAAACTTTTATTTTCTAGGGTTTTAGCTTGCTTTTCAAGGCATTTAATTTGATTTCTAATTTGTCCATAAAAAATGTTAAAATTAATCTCATTAGTACTTTTGAATATAACTTTTTCATATAATATATCTCATTTTTTCTAGTTTTTTATTTTGATTTGTTTATATTAATATGTAACTCTAAATCTCTTCTTATGTGACACTTGCATTCATTTCATTTGGTTATATTATGTTGTAATATATGACTTAGTTTCAACTTCAATATATATTTCCATAATATTAGAATCATAATTTATTATTATTTAATGCATATTTTTGTTAATAAATATGTTAGGTCAACTTTGTTTTTGATGAGGGAAGCCTTAAATTTTAGTATGCTATTTTAATGGGCTTATTTAACGTGAATCAGGTGTAGCTTCTAATGAAAAGCTATGCACCTTAAGAGATGGTGAATTAGTGGTCTTCAAAACATCTTTGGAGTGTTTAGCAAGTTTTAAGGCTTGAAGACATACGTACTAAGCTTTGATAAGTTTTTTCTTAATAGAATATTAACTTATTAATTTTAAAGGTACTCTCTTTTCATACCAATATGAAATCATATTCAATAATCTCCTTGATTTAGCAAAATGAATAGGATCCAATTTTTTAAGCTACAATCCTTTCGTTGGGTAAGTTCTATCCTTATTAATATTCATGTTAGCTTGTTTGCTAAACGTTAATTAAATTAAAAACTTAATTCTATTAAATTTTAGATAATCAAAATAGTTTTTTTGCCACATTCCTGCTTGCAAAGCTCTCAGGTGAGTTGAGCTTGATCTGGCAAGCACTTGTAAGTCTCAAGTCAGGAAAATTAGGTTGAGCTGATTTGGGTTGACAGTAAATCTTGAATTAGATTTGGGTAAGGCATTCGATCGAGCTAGGAAACACTCAAAATTATACATATGGGTCGACCTGTATAAACCTGTATGTTACGAGTATACCCAAAGGATGAATTCTCAAATGCACAAAGGGAAGCTAATCCAATTTTGGCTTTGCATAATTGCTCCGTGCATAATATTATTTAAGTCCAAGTTCTTATCCTTTCCTGCAATGTGCAACTAAAGCCTTGTGACAATCTATGTCAAAAATCAATAATGCTCAGCACTGTTCGATCGCACATTTTTTCGATTGCACGATGGAGATTGCATCTACCTTTAAACAGTGATCTTAATAGATCCAATTGTCCATTTGATGAGTCAAAATAGTGGTTAGTACTTCATCCACTGTAATCGATTGATCTATCTAATGGTTGTGATCTCATTCAACTTCATCGAGCAACTATCATTATTTCTACCATTTAAAATAATCTATCCCTGATCTGATGGCCTAGATCTCTCTATTATGAATCCTACGGTCCATATCTAATCCCCATTTTATCGTTGATTAATCGAATGATCTATATCTCATCTCTCTTGATCGAGTGATTAAGATCTAATCAAGCTTGATTCAACCATCTAAAAGACATTCACTTTACAACATTTGCTTGAACAGTCGAGATCTCCTTTGTGCTGATCGAATAGCTCTAGTCAATCACTTCCAATGGCTCTGATCAAATAAGTATAATTGCTAATTAATTAGCCATTATTATGCCATAATGGTGGCCATTTTGGAAGAATATTTTAAGATCTTTTTATGTTATTTGGAAGTAGCTTTTGAAATAATTTTTCACTCACCTTCCAAAAGCTATGATAAAACATTTTTGATAAATACCTAACCATTGTAAATGAAATAAGCAATGAACATGAATCAATTTTTGAGATCTCAATAAGGCATTGCTCCATTTTTACTGGCATAAATTTTGTTGGGCAACCTAACATTTGCAAAAGCCCGAGTTTGTTTTGATTTAGTAAAATAACGGAGTTGGGGTTAGGATCACAAATCTTGGGTTTTAGTTGAATCTATAAAAGTTCGTTGGTTGGAGGTGAACTATGAGAAAAAACCTCAAGTTGTACAAGTTGTAACCTTCTTCTTCTTTTTCTTCTTCTTCTTCCAATTTTTCTTCTTCCTTATTCAATTCATCTTCTACTTCTTCTTCTTCTTCTTCTTCTTCTTCGTCTTCTTCTTCTACTGCTTCTTCTACTTCTTCTTCTCCTTCTTCTTCTTCTTCTTCTTCTTCTTCTTCTTCTCTTTCTTCTTCTTATTCTTCTTCTACTTTTTCTTCTTCCTCTTCTTATTCTTCTTCTACTTTTTCTTCTTCCTCTTCTTCTTCTTCTTCTCCTTCTCCTTCTTCTTCTTCTTCTCCTTCTTCTCCTTCTTCTTCTTCTCTTTCTTCTTCTTATTCTTCTTCTTCTTCTTCTTCCTCCTTTTCTTCTCCTTCTTCTTCATCATCATCACCTTCTTCTTCTTCTCCTTCTTCTTCTTCTTCTTCTTCTTCTTCTTCGCCTTCTTTTTCTTCTTCTTTGTTTTCTTCTTCTACTTTTTATTATTTTTCTTCTTCTCCCTCATCATCATCATCATCATCATCTTCTTCGTCTTCTTCCTCATCTTATTTTTCTTCTTCTAAATCTTCTTCTTATTGTTATTATCATTACAATTATTATTATTATTATTATTATTGCTATTATTATTTTTTCTTCTTTTACTTCATCATCCTATTCTTGTTCTTGTTCTTCTTCTTCTTCTTCTACTTTTTTAACTTCTTCTTCTTATCTTTCTTCTTCTTATTCTTCTCCTTCTTCTCCCTCTTCTTCATCTTCTTTTTCTAATTTCTCTACCACATCTACTTTTATGTTTTCATCTTCTTCATCTTCTTCTTCAAGTTCTTTTTTTTCTTCTTTCTTCTTCTTCTTCTTCTTCTTCTTCTTCTTCATCTCCTTCTTCTTCTTCTTTGTTTTCTTCTTCTTCCTCTTCTTCTTCTTCTTCTTCTTCTTCTTCTTCTTCCCTTTCCTCTTCTTTTTCTTCTCCTTCTCATTTTTCACCTTCTTCTCCAACTTCTCCTTCTTCTCCTTCTTCTTCTTCTTCTTCTTCTTATTCTGCTTCTTCTTCTTCTTCTTCCTCTTCTTCTTCTTCTTCTTCTTCTTCTTCTTCTTCTTCTTCTAGTACTATTACTACTACTTTTTCTTCTTCTTGTTCTTCTTGTTCTTCTTGTTCTTCTTTTTCTTCTTTTTCTACTTTTAATTCTTCTTCTTCTTCTTGTTCCTTCTCTTTTTCTTCTTCTTATCCTTCTTCTTCTTCTACTTCTTCTACCTCTTCTTCTTCTTCTTTCTCTTCTTCTTCTTTCTCTTCCTCTTCCACATCTTCTTCTTCATCTTCCTCTTAAACTTCTTCTTCTTCTTCTTTGTTTTCTTTGCCCTCAACATCTCCATATTCTTCGTCTTCTTCTGCTGCTTCTTCTTCCTCTTTTTCTTCTTCTTCTTCTTCTTCTTCTTCTACTTCTTCTTCTTCTTCTTCCTCTTTTTCTTCTTCCTCTTCTTCATTTTCTTCTTCTTCTTCTTCTTTATCCTCTTCTTCTTCTTCTTCTTCTTCTTCTTCTCCTTCTCTACCTCCTCCTTCTTCTCCTTCTTCTTCTTCTTCTTCTTCTTCTTCTTCTAATTCTTCTTCTAATTCTTCTTCTTTTTCTTCTTCTCCTTCTTCTTGATCTTTTGGTTCTTCTTCTGGTTCTTCTTCTTCTTCTTCTTCTTCTTCTTCTTTCTTTTCTTCTTCTACTACTTCTCCTTCTTCTTCTTCTTCTTCTCCTTCTTGTCCTTCTTCTCCTTCATCTTCTTCTTCTTCTTATTCTCCTTCTTCTTCTTCTTCTTCATGGTCTTCTTCTTCTTCTGCTCCTTCTACTTCTTCATCATCTTCTTCTCCTTCTAATACTTCTTCTTTGTCGTCATCTTCTTTTCTTCTTCTTCTTCTTCTTTACCTTCTTCTTCTTCATCATCTTCTTCTTTATCCTCTTGTTCTTCTTCGTCTTCTTCTTCTTGTTCTTCTTCTTCCTCTTCTTCTTCTAATTCTTCATCTAATTCATCTTCCTCTTCTGCTTCTTCTACTTCTTCTTCTTCTTCTTCTCTTCTTCTTCTTCTTCTTCCTCCTCTTTCTATTCTTCCTCTTCTTCTTCTTCACCATTTTGTTCTTCTTCTTCTTCTTCTTCTTCTTCTTCTTCTACTACTACAACTTCTACCTCCACTTCTTACCCTTCTTCTACTTCTCCTGATCTCCTTCTTCTCCTTCTTGTCCATCTTTTGCTTCGTCCCTTTCTTCTTTATTTTCTTATTCTTCTTCTTATTATTCTTATTCTTCTACTTCTTCTTATTCTTCTACTTCTCCTTCTCTTTCTTCTTCTTCTTTTCCTTCTTCTTCTTCTCCATCTTCTTCTTCTTCTTCTTCTTCTCTTCCTTCTTCTTCTTCTTCTCTTTCTTTAACTTCAACTTCGACTTCTTCTTCTTCTTCTTCTTCTTCTTCTTTCTCTTCTTGCTCTTCTTCTTCTTCTTCTTGTTCTTCTTTTTCTTCTTCTTCTTCTTCCTTATCTTCTTCTTCTTCCTCTTCTTCTTCTTCTTTTTCTTCTTCTTCTTTCTCCTTTTCTTCCTCCTCTTCTTCCTCCTCTCCTCTTATTCACCATCTTCTACATTTTCTACATCTTCTTCTACTTCTTCCACTTTTCCTTCTTCTTCTTCCTCTTATTTTTCTTCTTCTTCTTCTACTTCTTCTTCTTCTTCTTCTTCTTCTTCTTTTCTTCTTCTCCTTCTTTTTCTTCTTCTTCCAATTCAACTTCTTCTTCTTCAACTTCTTGTTCTTCTTCTTCATCTCCCTTTTCTTCTTCTTCCACATCTTCTTCTTCTTTAAATTCCTCATCTTTTACTTCATCATCTTATTCTTCTTTTTTCTTCTTGTACTTCTTCTTCTTCTTTTCTTCTTCTTTTTCTTCGTCATCTACTTCTTATTATTCTTCATCTTCTTCTTATTCTTCATCTACTTCTTCTTCTTTCAGTTCTTCTTGTTCTACTTCTTGTTCTTCTTCTAATTCTTCTTCTTCTTCAACTTCTTCGTGTTCTTCTTCATCTTCTTCTTCAATTTCTGCTTCTTCTTCTTGTTCTTGTTCTTGTCTTCTTCTTCTTCTTCTTCTTCTTCTTCCAATTCTTCTACTTCTTCTACTTCTTCTTCCTCTAATTCTTCTTCTTCTTCTTCTTCTTCTAATTCTTCTTCTTCTTCTTCTTGTTCGCTTCTTCTCCTTTTTCTTCTTCTTCTTCATCATCTTCTTCTTCTTCTTCTTCTCATTCTGCTTCTTCTTCTTCTTCATCTTTTTTTTTTCTTCTTTTTCTACTTATTCTTCTTCTTCTTCTTCTTCTTCTCCTTCTCCTCCATCTTCTTTTTCTTCTTCTTCTTCAACTTCTTCTTCGTCTTCTTCTTCATCAAATTCTTCTATTACTTCTTCTTCATCTTCTTCTTCTTTTCTTCTTCTTTTTCTTCATCATCTTCTTCTTACTATTCTTCATCTTCTTCTTCTTCTTCTTCTTTCAATTCTTCTTGTTCTACTTGTTCTTCTTCCAATTCTTCTTCTTCTACTTCTTTTTCTTCTTCTTCTTCTTTTTCTTCTTCTTCTACTACTACTACTACTACAACTATTACTAATTCTTTGTCTACTTCTTCTTCTCCTCCTCCTTCTTCTCCATCTTCTCTTGCTTCTCCTTCTTCTTTTTCTTCTCTT
>JAIUJO010000208.1:937500-944128 GCA_023846275.1 Vanilla planifolia
ATTAATCTTGCTCTTCTTCTTCTTCTTCTTCATCTTGTTCTTCTTCTTCTTCTTCTTCCTCTCATTCTTCTTCTTCTTCATCTTCTTCTACTACATCTTCATCTTTTTCTTCCTCTTCTTGTTATTGTTCTACATCTTCATCTTTTTCTTCTTCATCTTCTTCTTCTTCTTCTTCTTTTTCTTCTTCTACTACTTCTTCTTGATCTTCATCTTCATCTTCCTCTTCTTCTTCTTCCTCTTCTTCTTCTTCCTCTTCCTCTTCTTCTTCTTCTTCTTCTGCTTCTTCTTCTACGTCTTCTTCTTTTTCTTCATCACCTACATCTTCTTCTTTGACTTTTTCTTCTTCTTCTTCTTCTTCTTTTATTTCTTCATCTTCTTCTTCTTCTTATTCTTCTTCTTCCTGTTCCGCAACTTCTTCGTCTTCTTCATCTTCCTTTTCTTCTTCAACTTCTTCTTCTTCCACTTCTTCTTCTTCTACTACTACTACTACATCTTCTTCTTTTACTATTACTACTTCTTCTTCTTCTTCTTCTTTTACTTCTCCTTCTTCTCCTTCTTCTCCTTCCTATTCTTCTTCTCTTTCCTCTCCTTTTCCTTGTTTTTCTTTTACTACTACTTCTTCTTCTTCTTCTTCTTCATCTTCTTCTTC
Source organism: Vanilla planifolia (assembly GCA_023846275.1). Lineage (NCBI taxonomy): Eukaryota > Viridiplantae > Streptophyta > Magnoliopsida > Asparagales > Orchidaceae > Vanilla > Vanilla planifolia. Next base: position 938,150 of record JAIUJO010000208.1, read on the forward strand.
TTCTTCTTCTTCTTCTTCTTCTTCTTCTTATTCTTAATCTTCTTCTTCTTCATCTTCATCTTCTTCCAATTCTTCTTGTTTTTCTTCTTATTCTTCTTCCAATTATTCTTCTACTTCTTCTTCCTCTTCTTCTTCTTCGTCTTCTTCTTTTTCATCTTCTTCTCCTTCTTCTTCTTCTTCTACTTCTTCTTTTTCTTCTTCTTCTTCTTCTTCTTCTTCTTATTCTGCATTTTCTTCTTCATCTTCCTAATCTTGTTCTTGTTCTTCTTCTTCTACTACTACCACTACTACTCCTTCTCTACTACTTTTTCTTCTTCTTCTTCTTCTTCCTTTTCTCCTTCTTCCCTTTCTTCCCCTTCTTCTCCTTCTTCTTCTTCTTCTTTTTCTTCTCCTTCTCTTTGTTCTTCTCCTTCTTCTTCTTCTTCTTCTTCTCTTTCTTCTTCATCTTCCTGTTCGTCTTCTTCTTCTTTTTATTATTATTATTATTACTATTATTATTATTATTATTATTGTTAATCTTCCTCTTCTTCTTCTTCTTCTTCTTCTTCTTCCTCTTATTCTTCATCTTCTTCATCTTCTTCTTCTTCTTCTTCGTCTTCTTCCACTTCCTCTTCTTGTTATTCTTCTACTTGTTCATCTTCTTCTTCCTCTTCTTCTTTATCTTCTTCTTCTTCTTATTCTTATTCTTTGTCTTCTTCTTCTTCTCCTTCTTCTTCTTCTTCTTCTTCTTCTCCTTTTTCCTCTTCATCTTCTTCTTCTTCTTCTTCTTCTTCTTCTTCTTCTTCTTTTTGTTCTTCTACTACTTCTTCTTCTTCATCTTCATCTTCCTCATCTTCTTCTTTTCTTCTACTTCTTCTTCTTCTTCATCTTCTTCAAGTTCTTCTTCTTTTTATTCTTCTTCATCATCATCATCAACATCTTCATCTTCTTTTTCTCTTCTTTCCATTTCTTCTTCGTCCACTTTTTCTTTTTCTTGTTCTTCTTCTTCTTCATCTACTACTTCTTTTTCTTCTTCTTTTTTTCTTCTTCAACTTCATCTTTTTCTTCTTCTTCTTCTTCTTCTTATTCTTCTTCTTCTTCTTCTTCTTCATCATCATCTTCTTCCAATTCTTCTTCTTCTTCTTCTTCTCTTCTTCTTCTTCAACTACCACTACTACACCTTCTTCTTCTTCTCTACTACTACTACTACTTCTTCTTCTTCTCCATCTTGTCCTCCTTCTCCTTCTTCTTCTTTTCTTTTTTCTCCTACTTTTTCTTCTTCTCCCTCTTCTTCTTCTTCTTCTTTTTCTTCTTCTCCTTCTTCGTCTTCTTCTTCTTCTTCTTCTGCTTCTTCCTATTGTTATTGTTATTATTATTATTACTATTATTATTATTATTAATCTTGCTCTTCTTCTTCTTCCTCTTCTTCTTCTTCTTATTCTTCCTCTTCTTCATCTTGTTCTTCTTCTTCTTCTTCTTCCTCTTATTCTTCTTCTTCTTCATCTTCTTCTACTACATCTTCATCTTCTTCTTCTTCCTCTTCTTGCTATTGCTCTTCATCTTCATCTTCATCTTTTTCTTCTACATCTTTTCCTTCTTATTTTTCTTCTTCTACTACTTCTTGATCTTCATCTTCATCTTTCTCTTCTTCTTCTTCTTCTTCTCTCTTCTCTTTCTTCTTCTTGTACTTCTTCTTCTACGTCTTCTTCTTTTTCTTCATCTACTACATCTTCTTCTTTGACTTTTCTTCTTCTTCTTCTTCTTCTATTTCTTCCTCTTCTTCTTCTTCTTATTATTCTTCTCGTTCCTTTTCTTCTTCTTCCTCTTCTGCAACTTGTTCGTCTTCTTATTATTCCTCTTCTTCTGTAACTTCTCCTTCTTCTTCTTCTTTTCCTTTTACTACTACTACTACTTCTTCTTCTTCTTCTTCTTTTACTTCTCCTTCTTCCCCTTCTTCTTCTTCTTCTCCTTCTTCTCCTTCCTATTCATGTTCTCCTTCATCTCCTTCTTCTTCTTCTTCTTCTTCTTCTTCTTCTTCTTCTTGTTTTTCCTCTTCTTTTGCTTCTTCTTCTTCATCTTCTTCTTCATCTTCTTTTTCATCTTCTTCTACTTCTTCTACTTCTTCTCCTTCATCCAATTCTTCTTCTTCTTCTACTTCTTCTTCTTATTCTTTTTCTTCTTCTTCTTCTTCAAGTTCTTCTTCTTCTTCTTCTCCCCCCTTTTTCTTCTTCTTCTTCTTCTTCTTCTTCATCCTCTTCTTCTTCTTCTTCTTCCTCTTCTTTTTTCTTCTTCAACTCTTTCTTCTTATTAATCTTCTTCTTCTACTTCTTCTTCTTCTTCTTCCTCTTCTTATTATTATTATTATTATTATTATTCTCATTTTTTTATGTTTCCTTCTTCTTCATCTTCTTTTCAACTTCCTCTTTTTCTTCTTCATCTTCCTCTTCTTCTTCTTCCTCTTCTTCTTCTTCTACTTCTTTTTTCTTTTTCTTCTTCTTCTTCTTCTTCTTCTTCTTCTATCTACTTCTTCTTCTTCTTCTTCTTGTTCTTCTTCTTCCTCTTCTTCTCATTCTTCTCTTTCTTCTCCATCTTCTCCTTCTTCTCCTTCTTCTACTCCTTCTTCCTCTTCTTCTTCTTCTTCTTCTTCTACTACTACTTCTACTTCTTGTTCTTCTTTTTCTTCTTCTTCTTTTACTTCTTATTCTTCTTTGTCTCTTTCTACTTCTTATCCTTCTTCTTCATCTTCTACTTCTCTTTTTTCTTCCTTCCTTTTCTTCTTCTTCCTCTTCTATATCTTCTTGTTTTTCTTCTTATTCTTCATCTTCTTCTTCAACTTCTTCTTTTTCTTCTTCTACTTCTTCTTCTTGTTCTTCTACTTCTTCTTCCACTTCTTCTTTTTCTTCTACTGCTTCTACTTCTTCATCATCATCATCTTCTTCTTTTTCTATACTTCTTCCCCTTCTTCTTCTTCTTCACTTTCTTCTCCTTCTTCTCCTTCATGTCCATCTTCTCCTTTTTCTTTTTCTAATTATAATTATTGTTATTATTATTATTATTATTTATTATTATTATTGTGATTATTATTATCCATCTTCTCCTTCTTCTTCTTCTACTTCTGTTTCTCCTTCTTCTTCTTCTTCTTCTTTGTCTTCTTCATCTTCTTCTCCTTCTTCTTTTCTTCTTCTCCATCTTTTACTTCTTCTACATCTTCTTCATCTTCTACTACTTCTTCTTCTTCTTCTTCTTCTTCTTCTTCCTCTTCTTCTTGTTTTTTTTCTCTTTTTCTTCTTCCTCTTCTTCTTTCTCTTCTTCTTCTTGCTCCTTTTATTCTTCTTCACCTTCTTCTACATTTTCTTCTTCTTCTTCTACTCTCTTCTCCTTCATCTTCTTCTTCTTCTTCTTCTTCTTTTTCATCTTCTTCTTGATCATCATATTCTTCATCATTTTCTCCTTCTTCTCCTTCTTCTTCTTCTTCTTCTTCTTCTTTTAGTAATTCTTCCTTTTTCTCTTTCTTCCACTTCTTCTTCATCTTCTTCTTCTTCTTCTTTTCCAATTCTTATTCTTTTTCTTCTACTTCTTCTTCTTCTTCTTCTTCTTCTTCTTTTCTACACTCTTCTTCTACTTCTTCTTCTTCTTCTTCTTCTTCTTCCAATTCTTCTTCTTTTTATTATTCTTCATCATCATCATCGTCATCATCTTCTTCTCTTCTTCTTTTCCTTCTCTTCTTCCACTTTTTCTTCTTCTTATTCTTCTTGTTCTTCATCTTCTACTTCTTTTTCTTATTCTCATTCTTCTTCTTCTTCTTCTTCTTCGTCTTCCAATTCTTCTTCTTTTTTCTTCCTCTTCTTCTTCTTCTTCATCTTCTTTTCTTCTTATTATTCTTCTTCTTCTTCTTCATCTTCTTCTTCTTCTTCTTCTTCTTCTTCTTCTTCTTCTTCTTCTTCTTCCTCTTCTTATTCTTAATCTTCTTCTTCTTCATCTTCATCTTCTTCCAACTCTTCTGGTTTTACTCCTTATTCTTCTACTTCTTCTTCCTCTCTTCTTCTTCATCTTCTTCTTTTTCATCTTCTTCTCCTTCTTCTTCTTCTCTTCTACTTCTTCTTCTTCTTCTTCTTCTTCTTCTTCTTCTTCTGCTTTATCTTCTTCTTCTTCCTGTTCTTGTTGTTCTTCTTCTGTCTCTACTACTACTACTACTCCCTCTCTACTACTTCTTCTTCTTCTTCTTCTTCTTCTTCTTCACCTTCTTCTCTGCCTTCTCCTTCTTCTCCTTCTTCTTCTTCTTCTCTTTCTTCTCCTTCTTTTTGTTCTTCTCCTTCTTCTTCTTCTTCTTCTTCTCTTTCTTCTTCATCTTTCTATTTGTCTTCCTCTTCTTCTTTTTAGTATTATTATTATTACTATTATTATTATTGTTACTATTATTAATCTTCCTTTTCTTCTTCTTCTTCTTCTTCATCTTGTTCTTCTTCTTCTTTTTCTTCTTCTTCTTCTTCTTCTCTCTTATTCATCTTCTTCATCTTCTTCTTCTTCTTCTTCGTCTTCTTCTACTTCCTCTTCTTGCTATTCTTCAACTTCTCCATCTTCTTCTTCCTCTTCTTCTTCATCTTCTTCTTCTTCTAATTCTTATTCTTTGCCTACTTTTCTCCTTCTTCTTCTTCTTCTCCTTCTTCTTCTCCTTCTTCTTCTTCTTCTTCTTTTTCCTCCTGATCTTCTTCTTCTGCTTCTTCTTCTTCTTCTTCTTCTCTTTCTTCTTCTACTACTTCTTCATCTTCATCTTCCTCGTCTTCTTCTTTTCTTCTACTTCTTCTTCTTGTTCTTCTTCTTCTTCCAATTCTTCTTCTTTTTATTTTGCATCATCATCATCATCAACATCTTCATCTTTCTTCTTCTTCGTCCACTTTTTCTTTTTCTTGTTCATCTTCTTCTTCATTTACTACTTCTTTTTCTTCTTCTTCTCCTTCTTCTTCTTCTTCTTCTTTTCTTCTTCATCTTCTTCTTCTTCTTCTTCTCCTTTTCTTATTTTATCTTCGTCTTTTTCTTCTTCTTCTTCTTCTTCTTCTTATTCTTCTTCTTCTTCTTCTTCTTCTTCTTCTTCATCTTCTTCCAATTCTTCTAGTTTTAATTCTTATTCTTCTTCCAATTCTTCTTTTGCTTCTTCTTCCTCTACTTCTTCTTCGTTTTCTTCTTTTTCTTCTTCTTCTCTTTCGTCTTCTTCTTCTTCTTCCTCTTATTCTTCTTCTTCTTCCTCTTCTTCTTCTTCTTTTTCTTCTTCTACTACTTCTTCTTCTTCATCATCTTCATCTTCCTCGTCTTCTTCTTTTTCTTCTAATCTTCTTTTTCTTCTTCTTCCAATTCGCCTTCTTTTTATTCTTCTTCATCATCATCATCTACATCTTCATCTTCTTCTTCTTCTTCTTCTTCCTTTTCTTCTTCTTCTACTTTTTCTTTTTCTTGTTCTTCTTCTTCATCATCTACTTCTTTTTTCTTCTTCTCCTTCTTCTTCTTCTTCTTCTTCTTCTTCTTCTTTCTCTTCCAATTCTTCTTCTTTTTCTTCTTTTCTCTTCTTCTTCTTCTTCTATTTTTTCTTCTTCTTCTTCTTTTTCTTCTTCTTCTTCATCTTCTTCTTCTTCTTCTTCTTCTTCATCATCATCATCTTCTTCCAATTCTTCTTGTTTTACTTCTTATTCTTCTTCCAATTCTTCTTTTGCTTCTTCTTCCTCTACTTCTTCGTCTTCTTCTTTTTTTCTTCTTCTCTTTCTTCTTCTTCTTCTTCTTCTTCTTCTTCAACTACCACACCTTCTTCTTCTCTACTACAACTACTTCTTCTTCTTCTCCTTCTTCTCCTCCTCTTTCTTCTTCTCCTTCTCCTTCTTCTAATCCTTAATCTTTTTCTTCTTCATCTTCATCTTCTTCCAATTCTTCTTGTTTTACTTCTATTCATCATCTAATTATTCTTCTACTTCTTCGCCTTTTTCTTCTTCCTCTTCTTCTTTTTCATCTTCT